>CAXAOA010000081.1:0-47141 GCA_963970395.1 Ephialtes manifestator | reverse complement strand
AATCGCGTTAAAATTGATTACGAAAATAGACAATTAGAGATGCAGAATACGATAATTCCATTTGCCACTCAAGAACTTATTATTCTTCCTGCAGAAACAACGAAATTATGTTTCGTGCGAATTAAAAATCTAGATGCGAGGGCGGGATATCTACCCCCTCTCGACGGAGGAAAAGGAGTCAATATAAGTAATGGATTTGTTGAAAATAATAACGGCAAAGCATATGTCCATATTACGAATACCAACAGCTATACGATTGCTATACAGGTACCGGTAATAGAGTTACTATCATCGGAGGGATTAACTGACAACACCGAGGTAAGGAGAGACGACGAGGAGACGGGAATGGGAGAGCAGAAACAGGTAACAGGTAGTGCAGCGGTAGAAGAACCTTTGAGATCTGACTTTGCAATTTCTCAAAGCGAATTTGGGTCCACCGCTGGACAAAGCACCTTTGTCGAAGAAAATTATTTACAAGAAGATGTTTTGAAAGATTCTGTTTGCAAGGAGGAAAATGAAATTTTGGATAAAGTAGAGATTTGTGAAAATAAAGTGCAGCCTACTAAAGCCATATTTGAAAATGTTGAGGAAGTTGAAAATCAAGTAAAGAACGTCGCGTCAGTAATGGAGAAATTGTTAATATTGTCGTTAATAGTGTTTGATATCATTGGTAAGAAGGACTATTGTGCCAAAAATGAAGAAGTAAAGAGTGAGAATCAAATAAATAACACCAAAAATGTTTTCCCAAAACAAAAATGGTACGCCAAGTTAAAAAAATTGCTTTCAAAAAAATTGCTGACAAACAAAATTCCTTGCAAAAATATTAAACCAAATCCAATATATTAGCCAAGTTAAACTCGCTACAAAAAAAACTTGGTGTGCCAGGGACTAGCTCCCGTACATGGTCCATTAGCCAACATAAACTCGCTACAAAAAAAACTTGGCGTCCCAGCGACTAGCTCCCGTACATAGTCCATTGAAGTAAGTGCGGGAGAAAACAATTCCTATTGATATTTCGTGTTTCGTATTACCGAACCTGCAGAGTGAGCTCAAGTTGCATATCGTACCTTATTCATTACTTTTATCTAATTTATCAGTTTGTATCCCTACTTTCTTTTGACCTCATTTAATCTAATAATATCTTAATATATATATAAATCTTTGAAAGATTATTATTCTTCGAACTGTCGGTGCGGTGGGGGTCAAAATAGCAAATGGCTAAAGTAGCGAATTTCTGAATTTCAGAATAATGCCCTGGCAAACAGTGTCACCGACTTTTTAACCGGTGTTTTAACCAGTCTCGATTAACCCCCGTTTTCACCCAGTTTAACTGACCTTTTAACCGAAATTGTTATTTTTTAAGCGATTTTTACTGGTGAATTAACCGATTGTAACCGACATTCTTACCGAATTAATAAAACTCAATTTTGCTTGGTGAATTTAACCGATTTTAACTGACAATTAAACCGAACGAAACGTTTTTAATCGGTTAAATTGTCGGTTAAAACTGCTGAAACAGTGGGCTAATCGAGACTTATCTTTCCTCGGTTAAAATGTCGGTTAACTTCAGTTATTTCCGGTTAACACTACGGTGACACAAATTGCCAGGGTGAACATCTGAATCTAGAATGGCTTTCATTATGAAATTCGCTATTTTGATTGCTTTGAATAGAATGAGGGTCAAAACAGCGAATGATCCCCCCCCCCCCCCCCTCTGCCCAGGCGGTACCCTTAAAAACACGAATAGCGAATTTCAGGATAATAATCATGGCCGCCTTCGGAATAAATAGAGTAGCAGTAGCGACCGTCGCGTCAGGAGTAAGCCCGTCCAGTCAAGATCAAACGGACAAATCGTAGTGTGAAGACAACATTAATTTCTTTTTAGCATAGTGTGCGTAAAATTCGTTTTTACACACCCATATGAGTGCGTAAAATGCAACTTTATGAAACAGTGTGCGTAAAATAAAAAAATTATTTTTACTTTTCTTTACCACGTTTTTAACGTTTTAAAACGCCACGGTGGTTGGAAGTCGGGACAAACCGCGGAAGGTTCTATCGAAGATTCGACGGGTAACAAAAGAAGAATTTCAATGCGAATCGCGAACGCTATTAATGATGAAGATAATGCTCCAGCTTCCAAAAAAGTGAAAACTACCATAACAGTTACAAAAAAAGAAATAGTTCGTGAAATGTAACTCAGAAATTCAAATCAGAAATTCAGTATTATTGAGCGCATTTTCTCTGTGATGTTATATGTTATATGCAATAATTAATAATTATATTACCAAATAAAGTAATTACAATTATAAACAAAGTTTACTCACAATTAAACACGTTCTGTCTTTTATGCGAATGCATAATAAATCTATTTCTGTCTTCAGTAGGGGGGCAAAGCCCCCCCAACCCCCCACCGGGGCTTCGCCCCTGGACCCCAGCAGGGGCTTCACCCCTGCACCCGACCAGGGCTTCGCCCCTGGACCCCAGCAGGGCTTCACCCCTGCACCCGACCAGGGCTTCGCCCCTGGACCCCAGCAGGGGCTTCACCCCTGCACCCCACCGGGGCTTCGCCCCTGGACCCCAGCAGGGGCTTCACCCCTGCACCCCACCGGGGCTTCGCCCCTGGACCCCCGCGTTGTATTCCCCTAAACGCAATGCGAATTTTACGCACGTCATGCTGAAAAATATCGTATGCGACTCGGGCGTACGTTTTACCCACTCGCGTGATCGCGCCGGGCACTCATGCACGACGATCACTGCTCGTGTGTTAAATCGCATTTTACGCCCTTGTTGCATAATATACTATTTTTAACTTGGCGTCGAGTCGCTACCGCGACTCTTGACTGAATCTAGAATGGTCATCATTATGAAATTCGCTATTTTGATTGCTGTGAATAGAATGAGGGTCAAAATAGCGAATGATCATCCCCCCCCCCCGCACGCCTCGCGGCTTCGCCCCTCGGCACCGCCCACGTGGTACCCTTAAAAACATGAATAGCGAATTTTAGAATAATGAACATCGGAATCTAGAATGGCCATCATTATGAAATTCGCTATTTTAGCCATTCGCTATTTTGATTGTTTTGAATAGAACGAGAGTCAAAATAGCAAACGACCCCCCCCCCCCACCCGCCCTGGCCAAGGGGCGAGCCATTTTTAGAGGGTCATTTTTAGAGGTCCGTTGTCCTCCCGTCCTTACTTCAATGGACTATGTACGGGAGCTAGTCCCTGGCACACCAAGTTTTTTTTGTAGCGAGTTTAACTTGGCTAATATATTGGATTTGGTTTAATATTTTTGCAAGGAATTTTGTTTGTCAGCAATTTTTTTGAAAGCAATTTTTTTAACTTGGCGTACCATTTTTGTTTTGGGAAAACATTTTTGGTGTTATTTGCTCTGTTTTTGAAAGTCAAAACGTAATTTAAAAAAATAATGAGAACTCATGTTTTAGTTATATCTGTGCATTGATTAAAAAGTTCATGTACAATGAACAGTAAATGAATGTAAGTAGACACTACTAAATGTATCCTGCATGTTTACAAAGAACAGAGGCAGCAATAAGAATTCTACAAGAATTCTTGTCTAACTTTGCAAACTCAAAACATTCAATGAAACCAAAATTTCTATAGACTCGAAATCTCGTCGGAGGTGAGGCATTCCATTATATATATACAGACAGAGAAATCGTCGTGTGACAGCAACACTAATTTCGTTTTTAACTTGGCGTCGAGTCGCTACCGCAACTCTTGATGATATCAGACTTAGGATGATACCATCATCCAACATCGACGGATGCAATGCTCTCATTGCAAATGGAAGAAATGCGTAGTTGGCACAAGCGAGCTCCAGTTGTAGTACAACCGAAAGGGCATCCTGGGTCAGAGAGAAAAGTGGTTCCGAAAGTAGAGAAAGTGCCACTCCATCTGGTACCATTATCAAACCACCGTCTAAATCGTTGATAATCACGTCCATCCATCTAGAAAAAACATAAACATCTGACTCATCGAAATTTCTTATACTTCATTCGTCCAAAATCTAGTCATTCAGCTAATTTTTTGCACGTATTCAGTAGAACTATTCAGTAGTTCTTCAATTGTAAACTATTGTATAGTCCTAGACGCAATAGTTCCTTCTAATAGTGTACTTTTATCTCAATAGTGTAGTTCAATAGTTTCTCCCAATAGTCTGCCAATTTAACAATGGTTTATAGTTTAAGGGGAAGGAGTCAGGTAAAAAAAATTAATTTTGGAAATTCAATATCATCCAAATCCTATTGCATATAAAAATGCCCAATGCACTATATTGTTGGTGCTCGATGAAAGGATTTTTTACTGTCGTCTGACTTGCATATGCTTTTCAATATTATCTTAAGCAAAGTTCTTAGGTTTTCCATTCTGCGCATGATTCAGATGAAACTACTAGGCAGATTGGAATAGTTGACATCTCATTTTCTTCTTCATGAAAAGATACACCGGCTAAATGGAGCAAACTATTTTTTTTTTCATTCTGAAAGCAAAGTTAATCACTGATTTAGAAAATAGCATAACATTTATTTATTAATAATTGTGTCACTGAAAAAATATCACCTTTTAATAACATTTGCTTTATTTAGCCGGTGTATCTTTTCATGAAGAAGAAAATGAGATGTCAACCATTCCAATCTGCCTAGTAGTTTGATCTGAATTAGAGTTGTGAAATTTTTAATGTGAAAATAATGCATTATTTTTTACGAAAAAAATGGAGTATGGAATTCGGATCCATTACCCATTACTTTATTAATGAGTAGTGGAACACACATCCATTACCCATTACTTTATTAATGAGTAAGCTACCTCTATGAGGAAGTATGTTATTCCATTTTTAGCTTCCTCATAGAGGAAGCTTTGTAAAACGCGAAAAATAATGAGGAAGCAATGTGCAAGGTTCTACATTGCATCCTTGTTTTAATTAGATAAATATACATGTTGTGGATTCGTTTTTCTATTTCGTTATTATTAGAGCGTTTCCGAAAGTGAATGTGATAATGTATATTTTTAAAAATAATTCAACATTCCATAAAATCAAAAATTTCATACCGTTCGTCACTAAATTATACATATATAATGGCTGAATATTGTTTCATTTTTATTCAAAATTTGAGCTCGCTATCTGAAGTTTTGCAAAAGTTACAATAGAGCGATAATGTCAATTTGTTGAAAAATTCAAAACATCATAAAATTTTTATGGTTCAACCGATCTTAACCAAATTCAATAGCGATCGCCGGCGTATGAAAGCTCACATTCATACCAATTTTAAGATCAAAATCTCGAAAATTGAAAAAGTTATTGCGTAATCAGACATTTTTCAAAAAATTAAAAAACGCGTAATAATTTAACGATGAAGTGGAGTTTAACAAAAATCTGTATGAACGATGAGGCTTGATCCCTCTATCTATTGTCCAAATTTCAGCTTGATATCTCAATGCATTCCCGAGTTATAAAGGTTTACATTTTTCGATCGTGTAACATACACACACACACACAATACATACAGACATTTTTTTCTAAATCACTTTTCTCGACGTTTTGGCCCATTCTGAGTGTACTGACATGAAAATCTCGAAAAAAAAATTTCATGAAAAAGCTTCTTCTATGAGGAAGCAAAAAGTAATGGGTGATGGACCTCTGCTCCATTACTCACTAATAAAGTAATGGGTGATGGACCTCTGCTCCGTTGCTCATTAATAAAGTAATGAGTAGTGGATTCGAGTTCCATTATCAATTTTTTTCATTAAAAATTATGCATTATTTTCACATTAAAAATTTCACAACTCTGATTTCAACTAACTTCTAGCTTTTGACTGACTACTAACTTTTCCCCAACTGATGACTACCTACTAACTAACTTTTAAAAGTCAGAAGTTAGTCAAAAGTTAAAAGTAACTGAAAAGTTAGTCAAAAGTTGGAAATTAGTATAAAGTTAGAAGTTAGTTGAAAGTTAGTCAAATGTTAGAAATTAATAAAAAGTTAGAAGTCAGTCAACAGTTTGTCAAAAGTAAGAAGTTAGTAGTTAGACAAAAGTTAGTCAAAGGTCAAAAGTTAGAAGTTAGTTGAAAGTTAGTCAAATGTTAGAAATTAGTCAAAAGTTAGAAGTTAGTCAAAAGTTAGAAGTTAGTCAAATGTTAGAAATTAGTCAAATGTTAGAAATTAGTCAAATGTTAGAAATTAGTCAAATGTTAGAAATTAGTCAAAAGTTAGAAGTTTGTCAAAAGTTAGAAATTAGTCAAAAGTTAGAAGTTAGTTGAAAGTTAGTCAAATGTTAGAAATTAGTCAAAAGTTAGAAATTAGTCAAAAGTTAGAAGTTAGTCAAAAGTTAGAAGTTAGTCAAAAGTTAGAAGTTAGTCAAGTTAGTCAAAAGTTAGTCAAAAGTTAGTCAAAAGTTAGTCAAATGTTCGAAATTAGTCAAAGGTTCGAAATTAGTCAAAGGTTAGAAGTTAGTAAAAGTTAGTGAAATGTTCGAAATTAGTCAAAGATTAGAAGTTAGTCAAAAGTTAGTCAAAAGTTAGTCAAAAGCTAGAAGTTAGTTAAAAGTTAGTCAAAAGTTAGAAGTTAGTTAAAAGTTAGTCAAAAGTTAGAAATGCAACATGTCGCAAATGACTATTGCTAAGATTTTCAGGTATCCGGATAGTTCGTCTCTGAGAAATCGCCCGTCTATCGCGACCTGTTTTAACCGCAGACTTCTAATGATATTATATTTATTCATTTATTTTTCAATTTTTCGAACGATTTTGCTATTCATCTACTTATTTATTAACTTTTTGAACGATTTTCCGATTTATTTATTTATTAAGCAAATTTTTCTAAAGTAATGGGACTATCATATATCCATTAGCACGTTCATTACCCATTACTTTAAAAAACGGTGATGGATGTGAGTTCCATTACTCATTAAAAAAGTAATAGGTGATGGATGTGAGTTCCATTACTCATTAAAAAAGTAATGGGTAATGAATGTGAGTTCCATTACTCATTAAAAAAGTAATGGGCAACGGATATGAGTTCCATTACTCATTAAAAAAGTAATGGGTAACGGATATGAGTTACATTACTCATAAAAAATAATGGGTAACGGATATGAGTTCCATTATTCATTAATAAAGTAATGGGTAATGGTTCTGAATTCCATTATGCATTGTTAAAGTAATGGGTAAAAAAAAACGATAATGCATTAAAAAAATAATGCATTATTTCCAACTCTGATCTGAATCATGCGCAGAATGGAAAATTAAGCAAAGTTCTTAGGTTTTCGATTCTGCGCATGATTTTGAGATTCAACTACTAGGCAGATTGGAATGGTTGACATCTCATTTTCTTCTTCATGAAAAGATACACCGGCTAAATGGAGCAAACGTTAATAAAAGGTAATATTTTTTAAGTGACACAATTATTAATAAATAAATGTTATGCTATTTTCTATCAGTGATTAACTTTGCTTTCAGAATGAAAAAAAAAAAAATAGTTTGCTCCATTTAGTCAGTGTATCTTTTCATGAAGAACAAAATGAGATGTCAACCATTCCAATCTGCCTAGTAGTTTGATCTGAATCATGCGCAGAATGGAAAACCTAAGAACTTTGCTTAAGATAATATTGAAAAGCATATGCAAGTCAGACGACAGTAAAAAATCCTTTCATCGAGTACCAACAATACAGTGCGTTGGGCATTTTCATATCATCGAGTACCAACAATACAGTGCATTGGGCATTTTCATTAAAAAAATATTACCTTTTATTAACATTTGCTCCATTTAGCCGGTGTATCTTTTCATGAAGAAGAAAATGAGATGTCAGCCATTCCAATCTACCTAGTAGTTGAATCTGAAAATCATGCGCAGAATCGAAAACCTAAGAACTTTGCTTAAAATAATATTGAAAAGCATATGCAAGTCAGATGACAGTAAAAAATCCTTTCATCGAGTACCAACAATACAGTGCGTTGGGCATTTTCATATATAATAGTAGTATATATAATAATTTCCAAAATCTTTTTTTTTATCTGTCTCCCTCCCCTTAATAGTTCAATAATTCTAATTATTTTTAATTTTTAATACTTTTTTTCTATGTCGACATCTACGAAGCCAAATTGCTCTTGTCAGCATAGGATCTGTCGAAACCCTACTGACAGCTGCAAAGCCAAACAGCTCTTGTCGCTTGTTAATATTTCAATAATATTTCAATCAACTCCAAATCCGAACAACTTTTGTTAATGAACGACCGAAAATCTATGCAGACATTGATTAAAAGAAGGTTAATCACGCCAGATACTTACTGAAATGAGGTTAGTCACGGCAGACACTGATGAAAACGAAAAAGATCACACTTTGCGATGAAAAATAATCCCATAAACGATGTTGTTGTCAACGCTCATTTATCACACACTCATTTATAAAAAAAACGAAAAAGATCACACTTTACGATGAAAAATATCATAAACGATGTTGTTGTCAACGCTCATTTATCACACACTCATTTATAAAAAAATTAATTAAAATTTCAGCACTGATTTAAAGTATGATTTAAAATATTACGCACTGATTTAAATTTAAATTGTTAAACACTGATTAAAGTATAAAAATACGCGAATTATAAATGTACACTTCGCGTCGAGTCGCTACCGCGACTCTTGATGATGTCGGCTGTGCAACACGCGCTGACTGACTGAACGGCTGGCGACTGTGTGACGTCACACACTGGTTGCTCGCGAGCCGCCACTCGCGCCTGCGCGCGGCGCTTCTATATAATGTATGTACGTGAATACGAGAATCGAGATTGTGTGAGTGCGTTAAACTCGAAAAACTTTAAAAAGACCAGATATCAGCGGTAAATGAACCGATTTTCTTGTGACAGGTCTCATTCGAAAGAAAAAAAAAATAGAAAATATTGATCATGATACATTTTTCGTTCGCGACATGTGGTCAGAGATAATACGTCGGCAAATATAGGTTGGGACATTTAAAGTTGTGTGAGTGCGGCCGTACGGGAGGAACATAAAGTCGCTCGGCGAGAATTACTAAGATGCCAGATATCAGCATTAAAGAAACAGATTTCCTTACCGCAGGTCTCATTTGAAAGAGAAAAAAAAATAAAAAATATTGAACCTGACACATCTTTCGTTCTCGACGTGTGGTCAAATATAATTCGAGTTATAATTTGAAAACGGCCGGTGAGTGGCCGCCTTCGGAATAAATAGAGTAGCAGTAGCGACCGTCGCGCCAGGAGTAACAGCCCGTCCAGTCAGACAGACAAATCGTAGTGTGAAGGCAACATTAATTTCTTTTTTAACTTGGCGTCGAGTCGCTACCGCGACTCTTGATAATAGAGAAACTGTTTTACTAAATGATGTAGAAGAAAGTCCAGTGAAGTCAAATAAAAGTAATACTCGTGTGGGTAAATTGAAGAATTGTGAAGATAACAAAAGAGGGTGTCCGGACGTAAAAACGGCGGAACCGAAATTAAAATTTTTACAGATATCCGAACCCAGAAAAGAGGCGGATTATGGTAAGAAAAATAATGAAATTAACCACGAGGTATATACGAGTACTTCGAGTTTTGGGAATGCATCTACAGTGAGTGAACAGGTATCTTTTTGTCATGAGAAAAAAAATTCTAATTTTTCGAGGAAAGTCAAGTCACCAAAAGTAATTGGATATCCTAGTAATTTGGACTCAGGAAAACTTGAGGAAAACGCGATAAAAATTTTTGACGATAGAAATGATGAAGAAGATATTGATTTTGATTTGAGAAAAGCGACGAGAATAAATAATGATGAAGTCAATACTAATGAGTTAATTAAAGATGACATTGAAATCTGCGAAGAATTAATTGAATTAAATAGCCAACAAGGTTGGGAAGAATTTACGGAAAATAATGTTTATCCTCATTGCAAAGAATCTTTCTTAGAATCACAAATTAATCAACCTGTTAATGCCAAAGACAGCAACTTTATCACAACAAATCCAGTAAATTCAATTCAAACTGCAAAATCATATAGAATTTTAGATGCGGCACTCGTAAGTAGACTCAATATTGTGTCAATCACTAATAAAATACCGCCATTCGCTCGTGAGAGTTCGTGTTATGTAATATCGGAAACAAATATGATTGGCCGTTATAACCAAATACAGAATTTATTAAGACTTTCAGATCTCGATGAAAAAGAGGGTGCAAGTATTAGGACACTTTTAAAGGAGAGCGCACATCTGTATCAGATCCCAGGCGACGCGTTAACTTGTACTACCGTATTACAACATCGAATACCGACAACAGACGATTTTCCGATCAACACCCGTGGGTATCGTTGGCCAGAGTGTACCAAAGGAGAAATTGGTAAGCAGGTGGAGGATATGTTGGAAAAGGGCATAATAATTCCTTCTACTTCACCATACAACTGTCCTGTGTGGGTTGTGCCTAAAAAAGACGATTCACAAGGTAACAAAAAATGGAGAGTAGTATTTGATTATCGTGCCTTGAATGAAAAGACAATTGCTGATGCATATCCGATACCGAATATCAATGATATCCTTGACCAATTGGGAGGGGCGAAATATTTTTCTGTTTTTGATTTAGCTTCGGGTTTTCATCAAATAGAGGTAGCATCGGAAGATCGTCACAAAACCGCGTTCACTACACCGCGCGGTCACTTCGAGTTCGTGAGAATGCCTTTCGGGTTACGGAACGCTCCGCTCACCTTTCAACGAGCCATGGATCTCACGTTGAGTGGACTCCTCGGTAAAGGGGTATTTGTGTATTTAGATGACATCGTTATTTACGCGAAAAACCTTGAAGAACACGACGAGATTTATCGAGAATTGATGAAACGTTTAGAGGCCGCGAATTTGAAACTGCAACCGGACAAATGTGAATTCTTGAAAAAAGAGGTCGCGTATTTGGGTCATGTAATTGGAAATAATGGAGTTCGACCGGATCCAAAGAAAATAGAAGCAGTGCGAAATTATCCGCCACTCAAAAATATTAAAAATATTCGTCAATTCTTGGGTTTAACGGGTTATTATAGACGTTTTATTGAGGGATACGCAAAAATAACGAAACCTCTTACTGCACTTTTACGTACATAAATTTTGAAAGAAAAACTTTGCACTGCTCCTGTTTTGCAATATCCGGATTTTACCAAACCTTTTATTTTGACAACTGATGCATCGGGATATGCAATAGGTAGCATTTTGTCCCAAGGGCAAATAAATAATGACCATCCTTGCGCTTACGCCTCTAGAGCCCTCAGCCAAATCGAAGAGAGATACGATACTTACGAGAAAGAAGCTTTGGCAATAGTATATTCAATATTACATTTCAGACCGTACTTATATGGCCGTAAATTTACTGTAGTAACCGATCATAAACCATTGACGTGGTTTCGGCGGGCAACGGACGGGAATCCGAAAATTCTACGTTGGAGACTAAAACTTGCTGAATATGAATACGATGTAGTCTATAAAGCGGGAAAGACCAATGTTAATGCTGATGCTTTATCGCGAAATCCCGTGCAAAACCCAATTGGATCGGACGGCATTTACATAATTCAAATAAATCCCGTAACTGGTAGTAGAAGTAAATTCAAGAATAATTTAACTGAACAAGAAATTGAACAATTGTTAGAGGCAGATTCGGAAGATGACGAAAATATTGAAGAATATATTCCTGAAAGACAGTATCACGATTATGATATGGATGAATGCGATTGGGATCTTGAACCTATAGAAGAACTCGAAGTGAGCGACCAAAATTTAGAATCACGCGAATTAACATCATTGACACTTGCGCCGGAGACACGCGATATACACGACGAGAGGGATCCACGCGACTTGGACGCGGTAGAAGGAGACGCGACGCGAGGTCTGGCCGACACAGCTGGAACGGTAGGGATTAACGACGAACTACGGCAACGCGAGTCTTCTTTCGTAGACGAAGTGACGCTGCCACACATGTTCGATCATACTGAAAGTATTAGAACTGTAGACTCTGCGGACGAAATGGAGTCACGAATTAACGAACATATTACAAACACCCACACACAGATAAGGAGAAAACGGGCTCCACGCCGTCTAGAAACCGACTCTTCCGCGTCTTCGAGCGACGACGAACCAGAAAACGATACACCTAGCGTTTCCTTGCCCCCTGATACTTCTTCCAAACCTACGAGGGGACGATTGTTAGCAACAAACATTGTACAGTCTCGCGATTTATTTTTTACTCGCAAAGATAATCTAATCTATTTTGTGTCTACAAAAAATGAACCAATAGACTCTGGAGCGCTGTCATTACAAGATAACGATGATTTGTCACACCTGAAAAATTTGAAATTATGTAAAGCACAATCGGTCTCAAAAAGAAATAATAAAATTCTATTTAGCATTGCCAATTACAGACAACTCTGGCGAAGGTCCTACTTTGATACTAGAAAATATCGTTAAAGTATTAAAAGACGCGCGATATTTGATAGAAAAATTGGGACTCTCGGTAGTAAGTATTGCTAAGTCTGAGTTTATATTAAACGTACCGTGGGAAAACATTGCGAAGCAAATTCATTTGATATTTGCTCAGGCTGAAGTTAAAATGATTATTTGTCTCGGAATCGTTAAACAACCATTAGAGGAGGAGCGAGAGAAAATCATCGAAGAAAAGCACGGCTCTGCAATAGGGGGTCACAAAGGTGTAAGTAAGACGTACAATCGAATACGTCATGATTATTATTGGAAAAACTTGAAATTAGACGTACAAATTTACATACAAAGATGTCTTCAATGTCAGTTAAAAAAATTGGTACGTGTAAAAACCAAACAACCGATGATAATAACTGACACTCCGGCAATCGCCTTCGATAAAATCGCTATGGACATAGTTGGCCCTCTGCCAAAAACCAGAAAAGAAAATGAGTATATTTTAACTATTCAAGATCAACTAACAAAATACTCAGTAGCTACCCCATTGCCGAATGCTAGAGCCGTAACAATAGCCGAAGCATTTGTCAAACGTTTTATTTGTTACTTTGGGTCTCCAAAAGCTGTGCTTACAGACCAAGGAAGCAATTTCCTGAGCAACTTTATAAAACAGATAGCTAAATTATTTAAAATCCGAAAAGTAAGGACTACAGTTTTTCATCCTCAGTCTAATGGTTCGTTAGAAAGATCACATCACGCTCTTGGGGAATATTTAAAACAATTCACTACAAAACAAAATGATTGGGATGAATGGGTTGAAATGGCAATTTATAATTACAACACTAATGTCCATGAAGGCACAAAACGTACACCATACGAATTAGTATTCGGCAAAATTGCTCGTACTCCATCCGCGATTTCGCCAAACGAGCAAGAAAAATTAAGTACGTATGATGACTATTTGACTCGACTGGTAACGCAAATTAATGAAATTCAGGGGATAGGACGGCGAAATTTGATTCAAGCTAAGCAACGCTCCAAGGAGTACCAGGATAAAAGAAGTAATCCTGTAACGTTCAAAATTGGTGAACCGGTATTTTTACTTAAAGGTCCGAAACCTGGAAAACTCGGCGACCACTACCCCGGGCCTCACCAGATTACTGCTATTTTGCCAAAGGGAAATATACGGATTAAGCTCCCCAGAAGGGAAATAATAGTACATCCGAATCGTTTGAAGAAATGTGAATTTTTGCAAACTTGACGTAATATTAGTACCTGGTCGGTGTGGGTGAAAAGTCGGATTTTATCCGAAATTGGGGAATGTAAAGTCGGTGTGCCTATTTTAGCACCTGGTCGGTGTGGGTGAAAAGTCGGATTTTATCCAAAATTAGGGAGTGTAAAGTCGGTGTGCCTATTTTAGCACCTGGTCGGTGGTACATGATTGTTATCATATGAGAATTATTAATATTTTTTTTTCAGTTGGCAATTAAGAGCATTACAGAATAGATAATTAAGATTCATTCATGTACGTGTCTAAAAATATGTCTAAAAAGAGTATATCGCGCCAAAACGTCTGCGTCAAAATGGCTCGCGCCGAAACGTCCGCGCCAAAACGTCTCAGCGCCGAATCATTCGCGCCGAAACAGTCGCGCCGAAACGGCCGCGCCGAATCGTCCTGTCCCCATCTTTTCGCCAAAAGGCTGATCCAGAACTCTATACTGGTAATTTGCTTCTACAAACAAATGCAACCAGCAGTAGACATGATTGGGGCGATGTGTTCTCGATACTTGAGCCAACATCGATCCCCAATAATTTGTCACGTGTCGCCCCAGTGCACATAAAATATCGCCACGACTCTTGGCAATCAGTAGAAAATGTCATTTGACACAAGATATTTTTGGGAAACGGACCCACCACTGTTTGTCAGTACCAAAACAGAATTGTTTGCTGGAATAGGATATACAGGGTGAGTCTTAACTATTGATTAACCCATGGAGAATAAATAGGGTTCATTATTCTGAGCAAAAAAGTATTAGGGTGCAAATTAAAAAATCAAAATTGGCGGAGATACAGGGATTTATCGTTCAGCCAATCGCAGTACAGCACTAAAAGAATAGAGCGGCCGCGCCGAGACGTCGGCAACGCTAGAGAACTGCGTTGGGCTTCGCTATAGTGCTGTAAGTCAAATGACAGTCGCGGGCGAATTCGTGCGCGAGAGCACGATAACTCGAGAATGCATTTGTCAGAGAGAGACGCATGTCAAAACAGATACTTTCTCTGATGATATCTAAAAAATCAAAGAGGCAATCGACTTGAAATTTAGACACAAGTTTGGGAAGAAAATTGTCTTCTCAACACAATTTCTCGGTTTTTTTTCCATTTGTTTATCCATTGCTTCTAAGCGAATTCTTTCTAATTGAAACCTATGGCGTTATTGCATGAACAATTTTGCCATTGAATATTTCCGAAGTATGGTAGGCTATCAGAACGGTGCCATTTGGATGCATCGTCCGTAGGATTGTAATTGTAATTAATGTAGCTTGTCATTTTGGGTATTACAGTCACATACACACTCTGCTCTTCAAATCTGTCTTCAAATCTGTCTTCAAATCTGTCTTCAAATCTGTCTTCAAATCTGTCTTCAAATCTGTCTTCAAATCTGTCTTCAAATCTGTCTTCAAATCTGTCTTCAAATCTGTCTTCAAATCTGTCTTCAAATGTGTCTTCAAATGTGTCTTCAAATCTGTCTTCAAATCTGTCTTCAAATCTGTCTTCAAATCTGTTTTCAAATCTGTCTTCAAATCTGTCTTCAAATCTGTCTTCAAATCTGTCTTCAAATCTGTCTTCAAATCTGTCTTCAGATCTGTCTTTAAATTTGTCTTCAAATCTGTCTTCAGATCTGTCTTTAAATTTGTCTTCAGCTTTGTTTTCAAATGTGTCTTTACAGTTGTCTTCAAAGGGTGGGGGTCAAAATATAGAATAATGAAAATCAGAATGTCTCATATTTCGAAATGTGAAAACCGCGAATGTTAAAATAGCTAATGATGCGATATCCGAAATTTTTATTTTCGACAGTTCACCAAGTTGAATAACTATTTTACCGAAATGTCATTGATCAGAGAATTCACTTATTTGAAACTACACATTCAGAAAGTCTGTACTTTGAATGGCCATAATGTTGATAAGAAAGAATTAGACGATATACATTTTCGAAATAAAAAATTATGAGCATCTTATACTTCTAATAGCTAAAACGTTGAAATTGCATGTGACGAAAATATGAATTTGGAATGTGTGAAATTTAGATACGTAAAATATCGATGGGCCATGATAGCGAAACCCAAAATAGCGAATGCTAAAATAACGAATCTGAAAATAACGAGTGCTAAAATAATAGTTCAATTCATTAGAGAAGGAACAAAAAAAAATTGTATCTTAACGATTCGCTATATTGACCATTCTATTTTTTAGCCTTTCGCTATTTTGACCGTTCCTCAGTTTGGTCATTCGCTATTTTGATAGTTCGACTTTTTGGTCTCTCGCTTTAATAAATTCGAAATTATAAGCGTTCTAAATTTAGTAATTCTAGAGTTCGAGAACTCAAATTCTGAAATTTCGTATTTTAGTCGATTCAATATTTCAACACTTGGAATTTCACCTATTCTCATTTTTCTTTTCGATATAAATTCAATTCGACTTTTTGGTATTCTCAATTTTTATTTTCTACTTTCAAAACTGTCATGAAATCGGTCCTTCTACGTTTAAAAATTCGCCATTTTAGAATTACGCAATATGGGCCTTTCTACGTATGAACATTCGTTAATTTGACCCCCCACCTCTTCTAGGTGACTTTGTTACTCTATTTAAATTTAGAAAAAAAATGTATATTACAAAGGTCACACCACCTCTGTTTGTTCCAATAATTTATCTTAATAAAAATTGACTTTTTCCTGGACAATGTTAAGAAAGTGCAGATTGCGAAAAACATTAATCCACAAATCCAAGTTAAACCCGAATAGACAGTAACTTTACCAAATTTATTTAAAAATGAAGCTTGTTACACATATAAATTTACTACACTTTATTAATTAATTTTTTCTCAGTTCTCATAACTTCTCTTATAAAAAAATCCAGTATTTCATCGAATGACATTTTGAGCTCAGAGTCAATCATGAAGCAACAAATAAAACTCACAGAAATCACCAAATATAAATCATCTTTTTTGCTGTATGGTGTTGGATGCAAGTTCAAACAAACTATATTACACAAATTTCAGTTAATTACTGAATAACCACTGATTTTTATGAATATATTAAACAATGAAACTTGTTACATATATAAATTAATAAAACTTGTTACACATAGAAATTGAAAAACACTTTATTATTCCTGTATCAGTTGTGATAACTTGTCAAACCAAGCGACTCAGCATCATACCAAATGACTGTTCGAGATTGCATATGATTGAATTCTGCTGAAACAAATAGAAACCACTAAATTTTACCAGATATCATTAGAAGCTTAAGAGTAAATAATTAGTATTTCTGTATTAGTTTCGATATTTAATTTCACCAAGAGGCACATTATTTCACTGCATGTCAATAGGAGCTTGAAAGTCAATCACAAAGTAGCAAAAAATAAAAAACTTTAATAAACCTTATTACACTATAAAAATTATCACGTATAGGAATAACAAAATCCTTCTTTTATTCATGAATGATAAAATAGTCTCATTAAAACTCGGATATTATGTTACATGATATTATAAGGTTAGGATACAAAACAAGATGATTGACTAGTCAAGAAAGCTTACAAATAATAAAGAACGACTGAATTTATTGAAACAGTTAAAAACCATCACTGCATATAATAATAATATCATCACTTTTCACATCAGAAGATACAAAATCACTTTTCACATCAAATGATTCACTGGCGCCAATACTAGGAAAGACTGATATAACCTCCGAAACTAAGTGAATATATAACCACTGAATGTCAAAAAAATAGTAACGCACTTATATATTACTTCTGTTTAAAAAAAATAAAAATAAAAATTAATAATCTTATAGAATCCCTTCTGTGCGAAGCTACCATCCCGTCTGTGCGAAAAATCTGTGCGAAAAACGACTGAATTTTTAAAAATATTTCAGACAAGTTTCGAGACATAAATCACGATCTCAGTGTACTGAAGAAAGGTACGAAGGTCGTTTTAGTCTCAAACGAAATATTTTTTTGCTGCAGTATCTTATTATATCTAAAAAAATCTTCAAAGCGCTATCATTTGATCAATATAACATATTAACCTCGAAAAATAGTGGCTAAAACGACCCATGTACGAATTCTGGTATACTGCCAGAGTTGCCAATACGGTCCAGTACTAAAACGGAATTGGCCGCCAAGTGTCGTTGGACAGTGTTGTCACAGTACTGATTAACAATTGGCACCATGCTGCGTCAGTACTTGTGGCCAGTACGTCCATGATAACATGGACGGCACTCAGCCGGGGTTCGTCCAAGTACTGGGCGTGGGCTTGAACGAAATTCGTCTTAACGTCGGCAAGCAAACTTTGCCAATACTAGCCTGGCATTCGACAAAATACTGGGGTAATGCTATCCCAACAGTTGTGCGTTGTACTGGCTGAAAATATTGCCGGAACACCGCCGAGAGCCGTCCGAGTGCTGGACCCGGACTAGGCCGAAACTCATCTTATTGTCGGCGAGCAAACTTTGCCAGTACCACCCTGACATGCGACTGAGTACTGAAATAATACTGTTCCGACAGTTGTCCTTCGTACTGGCTGAATATATTTCCAGACCACCGGCAAAAGTCGTCCAGTACTGGGAGCCCACTTCGCCGAAACTCGTCTTTTTGTCGGCAAGCAAATTTTGCCAATACTAACCTGCCATTCGACTGAGTACTGGGGTAATACTGTCCCAACAGGTGTGCGTTGTACTGGTTGAATATATTGCCGGAACACCGCCGAGAGCCGTCCGAGTGCTGGGCCCGGACTAGGCCGAAACTTATTTTATTGTTATAGAGCAAACTTTGCTAGTATCAGCCTGACATACAACTAAGTACTGGCATTATACTGCACCGAAATGTATGTTTTATACAGACTTCATAATATTGTCGACGGATATCCAAGACTCGTTAGAGTACTGGAGTTACACTGTCCCAACGCTTCTGCTTCGTGCTGGCTAAACGATATTGCCAATGCACGGCCGACATTTATATTAGTACTGAATGGGTCTTGCGTTGACACTTGTCATACTGTAGACGAGTAAATTATGATGGTTCTAGCTCAATACACAGTACAGTACTTCGATCACTTTAGTGCGATACGGTGCTTGGGTCGTATAGGTACTGTGCGTAGACTAGGCCGAAGCTCGTCTTATGTTCGGCATGCAAACATCACTAGTATCAGCCTGATATGCGGCTGAGTACTGGCGTCATATTTTTCCGACACTTGCGTTTCGTACTGCCTGAACAACGGAACCAACGCACGCCTGACAGTTGTCTGAGTATCGACCGTGTCTTAGATGAGACTCCTCATATCGTAACTATACATCCATTAAATTTGTCAGTTCTTGTATTTATGTATGGCTCTTTGATTGAAAAAAATTGTATTCATATTCGTATAAAGTAACATCGAAATCCTTTACGTATCCAGTCTCTGATTGAAATTTAGTTACGGTTTACATTTTGGTCTGCCATTTTGAAATTCTGCATTTCGATACGCCATCTTGGACCCGTGACTTAATTCGTGAATTTCGTATTCAGATTCGTTATCAGGGACTGCGAAAACCTATGGGTGTTGAGTTTCATCTAAATCGAAACGGTTTTTAATATCTGGTCCGCCATATTGGATTCGCCATTTCGAATTTCCTAATGTGCAGTTAAGGTTCGTAGTCAACGACATAAATAGCTTTCGGGTACGGAGTCTTATTCACACCACGTTACTTTTTGCATTTTCGGTCCGCCATATTGGCTCCGCCATTTTGAATCTCTCAATTTTGAGATCAGATTCGTAATCAGCGACCTCGAAAATACCGGGTGGCATATTTTTACTCAAATCCGTCTATATTTCTGTGATTGTTATACTCGAAGCAACCTTTATGAAAGTCTAGTATCAGAAATCCATATAGTCGGTTTGGTCTAGTGGTTAGCGTGTACGTTCTTAGGTAGATAGGTAGTTAGGTAGGTCGATAGGTCTTAGGTTCAAATCCCCACACATCACTTCTCAGGGAGCATCACGGAAGAATTGTAATTGTAAAGGAATCACCTTTTTTCTTTTTTTAATATTACTAAAATAATATTACCAATATAATTAATATCATAACATATTTTTATTATGTAATATATAAATTTAATAATAATATGAATATTAATATTCGGTTCTGGTTCGGTACTGGCTCGCTTCTGAAACTGGACCTCGGCTCCGTCTAATCAATGAACTCTGGCCCAAGCCTAGCTAAAAGCACTACACCAGTACTGTCAGTTAGTATTATGCCAATATTAGAAAACAAACTCTGGACCGGTGTTATCATTCCAGCGTTGCCCCAGCATTAAGTCAGTAATGATTCCGTACCTCCCCAGAACTAGTACCGACAACATTGGCAACTGTACTGCGCCAAGACATAGCCGGTTTGAAATTTGTACATGGGTAAGCGTTGGCACAACCCTGCGGTGATATACCAGCCCAACGGCTCACACTCAGTGTCGGCGCAATACCGTGAGGTAAGCGTTGGACCGGTATGATCATCCCGGAGTTGTGCCATCGTTCAGTCAATACCTCTTCAGTATCGGTTCTGTACCTTACCAGAATTAGTTGCCAGCACCGGCATCGTTAGAAAAACCGTACTGGCACTGTACAGACTGAAGATTCTCCTCGGGACTACGGTTCAACTCTGGTCCAGTACTGGCCCAACGTACTTCACCAGTACCGCTAGCCAGTACCATGCCAATACCAAGGGGCAAACATAGGACCGGTATGATCATCCCAACGTTGCGCCAGCGTTGAGTCTGTAATGTTACAATACCTCCCCAGTATTACTCGCCAGTACCGTCAACGTTGGCAACGGTACTGCGCCAAGACCCAGCCGGTTTGAGATTCGTACATGGGGAGTTGCTTCGAGTAAAAGATACTGCCGCAGCGTCTTGTAAAATGTACTTGTCTCAAGACGCTACCGCGTCTCTTGATTTAGGTAATTGTACGCAGCTTATATACTATTGTCGCCCTAATGATTTTTAGATAAAGTGGTAGGGATACCCGAGAATTAGGGCCCAGATTTATGGTGCGAGGTGTATGGGAAAATAAGTGTCATAAGTGTTTATATAAATTTGAGATACATTTCGTTAACCGCGGGATTTCTTTTGAAGGTTTCGCGGCGCATGTATACACTACAGTTCAACATGTGGTCCGTGAGAGATCCTTACTTGTACTATTGGGAATCTTGCTAGTAGCATGCGAAATTTGATGAGGGGCTCGCATCTGTGTTGACAGCAGTCTTTCTTAACGGCAGTATGTATACTTATATTTACGCGAGGCATAACACACCGACCAGGTGCGCAAATAGGCGCACCGACTTTACACTCCCCAATTTCGAATAAAATCCGACTTTCCACCCACACCGACCAGGTGCGCAAATAGGCGCACCGACCTTACACTCCCCAATTTCGAATAAAATCGGACTTTCCAGCCATACCGACCAGGTGCGCAAATAGGCGCACCAACTTTACACTTCCCAATTTCGGATAAAATCCGACTTTGCACCCACACCGACCAAATGCCAAAATAGGCAGACCGACTATATACATCTAAATTTCGGATAAAATCCGACTTTGCACTCACACCGACCAGATGTCAAAATAGGCAGACCGACTTTACACTCCCCAATTTCGGATAAAATCCCACTTTTCACCCACACCGACCAGATGCTAAAATACGAAGACCGACTTTATACATCCCAATTCTAAATGAAATCAGACTTTGCACCCACACCGAACAGATGCTAAAATACGAAGACCGACATTACAGTAGGTTAGGTTCTTTAAATCCTTATGCTTTATCCTTTATGCTTTATCCTCTTTTTTATGATTTACTTTAGGTTCTTTGCGTTCTTTTAGGTGCCAAAATGTCTCGCACCGTAACGACTCGGCGCCGAAACGTCCGGGCGCCGAAACGGCCGCGCCGAACTGTCAGTACCGAAACGGTCGCGCCGAAACGTAACGTACCCCGAAAAGATGTAACATTCCTATTCTCATGATGCGGTCATAGGTTCATATGCGGTCACCTATCTAAGTACTAACTTTTAGAGTCATCCCGGTGGCCACCTATCCAACTACTGACCGTCAGAGTCAGCCAGGTAGTCACCTATCCTAGTACTGACCCTCAGGTCGGTCAGACGGTCATCTACCCAAATAATAATAAACTAATTGGCGTAAACAATGAAACAAGCAACTTCTTAGAATATGTTTATGGAGTCCAAAAACGATGAAATGTACCGTTTTCGATATAACCGATTGCCGTGAAAAATAACTGAATCTGTTTTTAATGTTACCACTTCAGATGCAATCATATAAATCTATAAAGTTTTGACTATATTGTACTAATTTCACTTTATATTTCTTATTACCGATATTCAAACAGAAAAAAAAAATGTATAATCATATAATCTGAATTGCCGAGTGGGCTAAAGCGCAGCGCAACAACACCATACGGAGGGTCCCAGGTTCGATTCGAGTCAATAGCAAAAAAAATTTTAATATGTTTTTTTAGCGATTAATATGTACCATCAAGTAGAGGAAGACGGTAATATCTAATAAAAATGCAGAATTACTCGATTGAGTAAGCTCAAATTAATAATTTTCAATTAATGTTCTTTATTCTTTTAGCCGTAACTGGGACTTAACTGTTACCGAAAGTAGCCCGACATTGACTATTCACACTGGGCCATATCTAGTAGTCAGTAACGGTTCGAAGTTGTGCTAACTTCCAAGACACGATCAGGTGTTATCAAAACGTTATTAACACGATACAGATTTAGATTTGACCGTACACTGGCACCGAATTATTTGCCAACATTTGCAGTTCTGACAACGGTACTAACAACCCATGTGCGGGTAGCCAACGTTCCGAATACGGCCGACGATTGGCTGAATCAAAGCAACTTGTCGGTAGCCAATAATCGGAGTTCGACGATGACCCAGAGTTGGCGAAACGTTCGAGCGATGCTTGGCTGGCAGGCGGCGTCGAATCGACAGCCAACGATCGGAACGCCACACTCGGCGGTATGTCGGCAGCAAGTCGGCAGCAAGTCGGCAGCCGACGATCGGAACCCGACTACTGCCCAGCGTCGATCGAACCTTCAATCCTTAACTGTGCCGACATTGGGCTCCGTAGCTGGCACGACTATGGTCCCCACAGTTCTGGTGACGTTGGTTGCCAACATTTTGCCGACACTGGCGCGTTAACCGTAATTACGGTTGTTGTTGCCAACTCTGGGTCATCATCGAACTCCGATTGTTGGCTACCGACGAGTTGCCTTGATTCAGCCAATCGTCGGCCGTACTCGGAACGTTGGCTACCCGCACATGGGAAATTTACGTTTCGCGGCAATATCGGTTCAGTACGGGTAGTCGATATTCCGTCAAAATAATTAACTAAAGTAGGATTAAAATTAATAAAATAATAAAACTTATACCATTTTTCGTAATTGATAAACGAATATTAAGCACCTTCATCGTTTTTAATTTAAAAAGGCGAAATCATTGTGTATAACTCAATTTATTGAGTTAAATAATTTTCATTATTTTTCACTATTGTTTTATTTTTGCAATAAACTTCTAAAAACTGTTATACCATCATAACACCATTAAGAGTGCATACGGTATTAATGAAGTAATACAGACGAGTGATTTATATACGCAATTCGACACTAAATTTTCCAAGATGTGGATAACCAAGTGGGTAAGATCGTGGACTACTAATCCCAAGGTTGCAGGTTCGAGTCCCATCACCGCCGGAAAAATTTATTCTAGGATGTCCAAAAAATAGTCGTGAAAAATTCATTAAAAAAACAGGTTAGAATGATTAAAAAGCATTAGGCGGCTGCGCAGATCGATAATTAATTTTTTAAAATTAATTTTTAATATTTTTTATTCGATGTCGGCTCAGCGTCGACACGCAGTACTGGGCGAACGTCGTTTCAAATGTCGCGACAATGTCGCGCCGACGTTCCCACGTCTGCCGGCATTGTCGTTCCGACCCTGGCCCGACTCGAAAACCGATTGCGGCCTGACGCTTAGGTGTAACGTTGGTTCGATGTTATCATCCCGGCGTTAATTGGCTGCTGGACCGACGTTGGCGAACAGAGTCGGGCCGACTTTGTAACGCAGGCGATCGTCGTCGCGCCAACGTCCGCCCAGCTCTAAAACCGCACATGGGAATAAGCCAGTACCCGAGTAGAAATTCAGCTACGGGGAATATCACGCCCTAGCGTGGTAGCCGGATTTAAATCTAAGGCCCCTGCCTGGCAACCTTATACGGGCCTTGCAGGAAAGTAACGCAGCGCATGATCACGGCCAGATTAACTTTTCCAGATTAGGGCCGGATAGAGGCTGCCCTACTAAGCCCCTACTTATAAAAACGGCAAATAAATTACAAAATAATTATCTGCGCTCATCGAATTTGATTTATTTTGCACTTTCTATTGGATATTCGAGCTTATTTAGTTTTCAGTACATATTAATTGCTGAAAAAAACACATGTAAATTTATTTGCCGTTGGTGGGAATCGAACCTTGATCCTCTGGGTGACAGTTCTGCGCCTTAGCCCACTCGGCCATTGACATCTTAGAAAGCTTATATATTTATTGTCTATTTGAAGTCTACTTAAAATGAAAACACGTCAAGACTGTACATCGATTTATTATGACTACGACCGAAATATTCAAAATTCAAACATGATGGGGCGGTCATCCATCCAGGTACTGGCGTTTGACGGTCAGTCTTTCGAATACAAAATTTCGAATACTTCTCGATGGGATAAAGATGTGAAAAAATCCAGCACACACAAGGTGCTGATAAGATTGATTTTGCATAACAATAATTTTTAAATGTTTTTAACGAATGCCGTATCTTGCCCTTACACGAACCTGATAATGTAAATTTACGGCATATTTTAAAAAAACTATGCCATACGAAGGCCATATGCGGATCTGACCAGGGAAAGTAAAGGTAAATTGGACAAAATCTTGGTCCAAATGCCACAGGAAGACCTTATGCGAAACGGATAGGTCAATGAATGGCATATCTATATGAGGTTACCGTATGTAAAGCCTGACATCGGCCTGATCCGGTGGAAAGACGGCGTTTTTAAGGTAGAATGCCATATCTCGGCCTTACATGGATCTGATCAGGTGAACTTACGACGACCCCTAAATAAGGTTACCATATCTAGCCTGACACCAGCCTGATCCGGTGGAAAGACGGTATTATTAAGTACGAATGCCTTATCTCAGCCTTACATGGACCTGAGCAGGTGAATTTACGGCGGCCCCAAATAAGATTACCGTACCTAAAACTGATCTGGACCTCGTGTGATAGCAGGCATGCCTGATGGAATTTCTACTCGGGTACTGAGCGTCATAGCAAATCCTACATGGGTATATAAATTCCCTATTAATATAGTTTTATTTTAAATTTAAGAATAGTATAAGAATTCTACGATATCGCTATTTGAAAACAGAACAGAAACTCAAAAGACGTCAATAATGGCAAAAATGTTTGCTACTCCAAAAATGCATAGTTTTGCGGAAATAGATAAATTTTTATTTAGGGATGGAATAATACATTTTTAGGAATGCAAAACTTTACTATTTTTATGATAATGACTGGATCTATCATGCTTCGTTGAGTTTTGAATTTTGTACAGATGATTAAAAATGGGGTAGAAAAATTATAAATGTTTGCATGCGCCCATAGTGCATAATGTTAGGAATATATTTACGAAAAAATATTATTAAAAATGTTATCATCATTTGTGCAACCCTGATTATGTGCAAGCTACGATATAAAATCGTGCATAATAAAAATTGACCTTGGCCCAAGGGACCCCGGTTATTCATCCTATCTGTACGTTACGTGAACGCTGTTATTGCTTTTTCAACGTCAAATGTTAAACATCGGAGATGGCTGTTGGTCTCTCATGAGGCTCGCAGAGTGTGTGGGTGAAGGAACGAAAATTGTACAGGGGAGTCGTCTTCACCGCGCCACCGGCGCGCACGTCCCCATAACGGTCGAAACCATTTCCATAATTATCCCACGATGGAATATCGAAACAAGGAACCTACGAGAGCTGTGTGCGCGCACGTGCCCTTTCTCCTCACCCTCTCAGCAGTTCTGCTTCTGTTTCTGCCTCTACTACTTCTTCTTCTTTCTTGACTTCAACTTCTTCTGCTTCCACGGTTTCCTATTCTGCGAATACCGGCACCGTATACCAATCGACTGAGGCACGCAGACTTGCTGTCCGTTGCTGCTGCACTATTCCTCGATCTGCTCCGTCAGGCTGTCGCGTACTACGTGCTGAGATTGGCCAAGTACACGCCGGATTTCTTCAATCTTCAGACTTGCAATCATCCGCTTCGTAAATTTCGTTCAAAACCTCTTTAAAAAGCACTCTTATTTTTTACACTACTCTGATATTTAAAAATAATGAAATGAAGTGATGAATTAGATCATAATTCACTGACAAAACAGAATAATTTTTTTTATATACACGAGGAAAAAACGACTTGGTTAAGGTAACGAAAAAAATAGTTGGACCCAACCAAGTGCCTTGGCTCTCTGAGGGACAGACGATTAATTGGTTGGATCAACTATTTTTACTTGGTTGGCTCTGGATCGTTGCTCGAACATAACCCTACTTTGTTAAAAGTTGGCCGACAGCACTACCCGTTTTCTATACTTGGTCGGGAGATATCGACATCGTTTATTAAACCTCACTATTGTTTTTGCACCTCATAATCATCGAAGTTTTTTTTAGAGTATCGTATAACTTCGTCACTTTATATGCCTTCACGCGATTTCACGGTCTTCTACGATAGAACAATGGCGGCTAACACGCAAATCCAAAATCGCCACCGTTGGTTGGTGCCCTAACTACCTGACTTAGTTGGAATACGAATAAAATTCATTGTGTGATCTGTTCAAATCAACTAACTCGGAATGGTTTATGCGACTAATATTAGATCGTTACACCGACCAACCTGACGGTTGTGACAAGAAATTTTCACTCAACTAACAAATAATTAGTTGGCTAAACGAGGCCGTTTTTACCGTGTAATTATTTATAAAAAGTTATTTTCAAATTACCTTCCAACTTTTCGGTGTGCCAAAAAATAATAGACAAAATATTTTTTATTTGAAAAATATTTACAATATTTACAATTTGAAAAATATTTACAATATTTACAATTTGAAAAATATTTGATATTTGCAAATTGAATTCAATTTAAATAACTGCATTTATCTTTACAAATCGTCGGGTAATATGTGAATGTACTATAACTTTGTCGTTTTATCAGTAAGGGCTTCGTAGTCGCAGGTCCTGACAAACGAAATATTTTTTCATGTAAGATGCAGTATTATTATTATTATTACTATTATTGTTATTATTGGAATGGCACATCTCTGCAGCGAATACTCGACAGTCTGTACACGGATGTGCTGTAAAAGCATGAACTAAGGTACGCATCGGTAATACAATCCTATATTGAATCCGGAGATATGACCTCTAACTCTGAATCAATGAACGTCGATAGCCGTAAAACGTGTGCTTAAGTTACTCCCAAGTTCTTTATTATCTTTAAGCGTATATATCGAAGGGCAAAGCTAAGTTGCGTGGGTCGGTCTTTTGTATGTTACATATATGCCGATGTGGTTAACGTTTGAGCTTACATATAAGCGTGGAACAATACCTTGTTGTTCCCTTAACGTACACGTAGGTACTTTGTTACTTCTCAGCTGAGGACTCCTTTCAGATAAGGGATATTGCCTCTAACAGCATATCGACAAGTTAAAGCGAATGTTTTTTAATGGATGTACTTTATCTCCCCAATTATGCTATTAAGTTTAGGCACTCTATAATTTTTAAGGTGAAAGTAACTTGCATCTGTTGAGACACATTTCCACAGTTGTTGGGCGAATGTTTTTCTAAAATCATTTTTTCTTCGCATATGTGAATCTGCATAATTAATGACGTTACCTAAAAATACGGGTATTATTGTGTCATTTTTTTTCACTTCACCGATAAATAAACAAATAAATGTCTATTATTATTACTGTCTATGGCAATTATTATTATTATTATTATTTATATTTATTAGATAATTTGGTATTTAAATTGTCATGGAAGAATAACATATTGTAGCTCTCATTCTCAAGTATATTTGGAAATGAAATTTAAAGGGTGTCTTAATTAAGTAAATAAGAAATAGTGTTAATTTATTAACAAGTTTCTAATTTCATCGTTATTACCTACTCTTCTTGAGGGGCAGTAAAATATTTAGTAAAATATCCATTTTACTGTAAAGGTAGGAAAAAAAATGCTGTATTTATTTCTCAATGATCATATTGCTAAAAATAAGCATTAGACCTGCAAATCAGCATGCCTTACGCTCGAGACATCTTTGGTTTTGTGAACTCTAATTGACAATTGATGCACGAATATTTAGTTTATCGCGAAAAGCGCTTGTTGACGCGTCTATGGGGGCAGAACATGTAAGAGGCAAGCGAGTTTCGCAGTGCGTCTGTATCCCCCACTACTTTCCACTAAACGCAAGGGGTAACATACAGGTGTCCGAAAAGCGCTCTCCTCTTACGACGAAACTCTCCCTACGCAAAGTCTCAGTACACTACGGCTCTGAAATCGTTATTAAATCGCAGACTCGGTGACGAAAGTTAGCGAGATCTCTAAACGAAGTTCTCCAATACGAATGCCTATTTGAGAAAAAAACGAAAATATTTTAATATCTGTCATCGACAAAATATAAATGCCGACGGATATAAGTTCCATACTCTCTTCTTCGAAGCTCTCTACATCGAATGCTGACCATCCGCCGAGCTCTCCCGAAAAATCAGGATTGAAAACGGATTCCAGCGTTACTCTCCTTGAACCGATGCGACCCATTACCGACGTTAAGAGGAGGGAGTCAGGTAAAAAAAATTGAATTTGAAAATTAAATATCATCCAAATTCTCTTGCATGTAAAAATGGTCAGTGAACTATGTTGTTGGGGCAGCCCTTTTTTCCCGCACGTTTTTATTCAACACAGTGTCGATTCTACACATTGGTTTCTGCACTAAGTATATCCTGCACACGACGTTTTCTATACATTTTTTAACATCACGCGAGTTTTACAATACATTTCGGTTCTACGCATTACGATTCTACACATTTATTCCTATACAATCCGTTCGAACACACTCAGTTTACCGCGCAAAGCAATCCACCACATTCTCAAAACAGCACAGCCGTTTCTGCACAAATCTGATTATACACGCTGTTATTCCCTCACATTTTCATACTTCACGCGCTCTTTACATGACAATTTGATACAACACAGTTCGATACTACACATTGATTTCGACACAAACATTATTAACCACGCGGCAATTACTGCACAATTTTAATATACATCATAGCTAAACGAGACTTTTATTTCCAACAGGAGTTTATCCTACACATCCCGTTCCACACGCATACATTGCGGCATACGCTCTTTACTGCACATATCGCGTCGCCACGCCGTCGTTCCCACGCGTTTTTATTCTTCACAAACTATCCGGCACAATTTTTTCCTACACATTTCGATAGTACACATTTGTATGTCGGGATCTACTCATGAGAATATCTCCCGTCGGTAAGGTAGAACTCGGAGCATTTTACTCCGGCGACAGAGGTTCTCATTGCCGTGACATCAACATATGCTGTCGTCATTCGTTGTAAATATACCTATGAACTTAATCTCGTAGGTATATATACAACGAATTCCTACGAACTTAATCTCGTAGGTATACATACAGCGAATGACAACAGCACATGTTGTTGTCACGACAATGAGAACCTATGTCGCCGGCGTAAAATGCTCCGAGTTCTACCTTACCGACGGGAGATATTCTCATGAGTGGAACCCGACATACAAATGTGTAGTATCGAAATGTGTAGGAAAAAATTGTGCCGGATAGTTTGTGAAGAATAAAAACGCGTAGCAACGCCCGCGTGGCGACGCGATATGTGCAGTAAACAGCGTGTGCACCAATGAATGAGTGTCGAACGGGATGTGTGGGATAAATTCCTGTTGGAAATAAAAGTCTCGTTTAGCTACGATGTATATTAAAATTGTGCAGTAATTGCCGCGTGGTTAATAATGTTTGTGTGGAAATCAATGTGTAGTATTGAACTGTGTAGTATGAAATTGTCATGTAAAGAGCGCGTGAAATATGAAAATGTGAGGGAATAACAGCGTGTACAATCATATTTGTGCAGAAACCGCTGTGCTGTTTTGAGAATGTGGTGGATTGCTTTGCGCGGTAAATTGAGTGTGTTCGAACGGATTGTATAGGAATAAATGTGTAGAATCGAAATGCGTAGAACCGAAGTGTATTGTAAAACTCGCGTGATGTTAGAAAATGTATAGAAAACGTCGTGTGCAGGATATACTTAGTGCAGAAACCAATGTGTAGAATCGACACTGTGTTGAATAAAAACGTGCGGGAAAAAAGGGCTGCCTGTTGTTGGTACTCGATGAAAGGATTTTTTACTCTTGTCTGACTTGCATATGCCTTTAAGTATTAACTTAAGCAAAGATCTTAGGTTTTCCACTCTGCGCGTGATTCAGACCAAACTGCTGGGCAGATTGGGCTAGTTGACGTCTCATTTTCTTCTTTATAAAAAGATACACCGACTAAGCGGAGCAAAATTTTTTTTTTTTCATCCTGAAAGCAAAGTTAATCAATGATTTTGAAAATAGCATGACAGTTATTTATTATAAATTATGTCACTTAAAAACTATTACCTTTTATTAACATTTGCTCCGCTTAGCCGGTGTATCTTTTTATGAAGAAGAAAATGAGACTTCAACCAGTCCAATCTGCCTAGCAGTTTGGTCTGAATCACGCGCAGAATAGGTTGAGAACCAAGTTTCGGCAAGTGGCATCTAAAGTTTATGACTCAAAAAATAAAAATTTTGCGCTGCTTTTACCTTTGGGGCATCTTAGTACATTTAATGAACAAAATAAAAATATTTTTTGCTAGTCAGATTTCACAATATTAGTAATTATTTTACAAATAAATGTAATTTTTTAATAACAAATAACTAAGTAAATGAATGCATAATATTTTTAAAAACCTGTGAATAACACTGGGATGATCTCTTTTATTGACAACATCACTGACAATTAGCCCAGTGTTGAAACATTCAGAAATGTACTGCAAAAACATTAAATCACCACTTCAAAAGAAATAATACATATTTGAACATTTCTGATGATTGTTGATTCTGTCTTAAACACTGTTAATTGAAAAAAAACAGCAAATGGCCAATGGAATTAAGCTAATAACATAGTATGAACAAAAAATAAAAACGTCAATTAGAGGTTATACCGCTAGAGTGTAGCAGAAGACAATTTCCCGGCAGTAACACGCTGCGCATGCAATACGCATCAGACTATCATAGCGCATGCCCTGTTATTCGCGCGAATTCAAATATGATGTAAATGTTACTTGTTGCATTGGAGACATCACACTGTCATCGCATCGTTTATATCGCGTTTCACTAATTGTTTTTAAAAATGGTAAACAGATAAAAATTTATTTACAAATACGTAATTAATTTTTTTATCTATAGAAAAAAATCACTAAAAAACAGGCATATTGCAGGAATCGGCAATTTTTCGGCTTTATGTATAAGATTTTGAAGGTTCGGAGATCATACTTAACTAAACAAAGCTGCAGAGAGTGAAAAAAAATGATAAATATTAAATAAAAAATAAAAATTCAACACCCTTAATTATTTTGCACTGAAAAAAAAGACCATGGTATTTCCAACAATAATACCATAGTAAAACATTTATAATCTGTGGAACCATATTTTATGCAGTTTGTATAGTGAATCTAAATATGCGTCACACTTAAGAATACTATAACTTATCGTTAAAACTGTAACAATAAAATTATGATATATTTAACACATTTATGAAATCAACACTGAGAAAAATATGGTCGGAGTAACCATACTTTTACTATAACATATGTTTCCCTGAAAGGACGGTAATGATTCATTGTTACCGCAACAATAAATAATGTAACCAACGACTAAATTATTATACGAATGACTATTTGTATAGTAGAACTCACTATATTATACGTGTTTGTCCCATGCATTTTTCTCAGTGTATGGTTATCGTAACCAATAAAAATATAGTTACTATGTACGATATTTCGTAGCTATGTTAATTATTTCTTTATGTTCGTTGCAACTATTCGTTCTTTTACTATTTATAAAGTATTTTGAACGGTTGTAGAACAATAAAGGCATATAAAATTCATTGTCATTTTCTAATTATGTTTATTTATTCCTATCATCCAGTATAGTAAATGATGAGATCGGTTAGTAGTTCAACATATTTACTATTTGTTGCTAGATTCATAATACTTTTGTGTATTATAACAAAGGTATGGTGTAGAGCGAACGCTTGGATGTGGATTTCTTCTTCTTCTCCTTTCCTCCTGGCTATCGCCATCTTTGGGCGGCATGTGCCACTGGATGTGGTTTTATATATCATGTGAAATGACTTCTTGTGAATAGTATGTTTTATATTTATCATGGTCTACCATCACATTCGATTTCGTTGATAAAACGAAGTGTGTATGACAAAAAGTGTTTTGTTTATAATTACATGTAATATTTATATTTTTACCATAGTCACTGATAGCAGTGAATATAGAAGAACGGGATATCGGCTTAGAGCGACTTTTTTCCCAATACTCACTGTTGCTGCTGGTTAGATGCGAGTCGGACGTCGGAGTTAGACAAAAATAAGAAGTGACGAAGATTGAATATTCTACCTCTTATATAGAGGCCAGATGACAATTCGCTCGCGAGAAAGTTCTATCCCGTTGGCCATCTATCGGAACCGACGGAACTAGGCAGTGTCTGAGATTTGCATCATGGACGCTTGCGGACAAAAAATTGATGTTGAATATAACAATAAAATATTGCAGCGAATACTATGCATTATTACAAGCGTCCATGATGCAAGTCTCACGCGCTGCCTAGTTCCCTCGCTTCCGATAGATGGCCAGCGGGATAAGACTCTCTCGCAAGCGAATTGTCATCTGGCCCCTATATAAGAGGTGGATTATTCAATCTTTGTCACTTCTGATTTTTGTCTAACTCCGACGTCCGACTCGCAACTGAGCAGCGGCGACAGTGAGTATTGGGAAAAAAGTCATTGTAAGCCGACATCCTGCTCTTCTATATTCACTACTATCAGTGAATATAGTAAAGATGTAAATATTAGATATTACTTCTAATTATAAACAAAAGACTTATTGCCATACACACTTCGTTTTATCAACGAAATCGATAGTGAGTGTGGACCATAATAAATGTAAAACATACTATTCACAAGAACTCATTTCACATGGTATATAAATCCACATAGAAGCGTTCGCTCTACTCCATGTCTGTGTTATAGTACACAAAAGTATTGTGAATCTAGCAACAATAGTAAGTATGTTGAACTATGGACATCATCATCATTGACTATACAGGATGATAGGAATAAATAAACATGACTGGAAAATAACTATATATTTTATATGCCTTTGTTGTTCTACAATGGTTTAAAATACGTTATAAATAGTAAAAGAACGACTAGTTGCAACTAACATACAGAAATAGTTGACATAACTACGAAAATATGGCACGTGATAACTATATTTTTATTGGTTACGATAACCATAAAAACATTGTCGTCCTCTCTGGGAAACATAGTTTATAGTAAAAATATGGTTATTCTAACCATATTTTTTTCTCAGTGTGTGTCCACAAAAAATCGGCCTTAATGTCCGCATATAAAAACAATAAATAAATAAAATAGTTTCAAATTTAAATATAATATTATGATAATTATTTAAGATTTTTGATAAAATAAAATATAAATGGTACCGTAGAACCTGGCCATTTTCGAGAATTTCGGCTTCTAACTTTACTAACACATAGATTACATGGAAATGAACTTTTTTACAGAAAAAAAAATTCGATTTTTTTACATTTTTGACCTGACTCCCCCCCCCTAACAAATAGGCATTCGTATTGGAGAACTTCGTTTAGAGGTCTTACTAACTTTCGTCACCGAGTCTGCGATTTAATAACGATTTCAGAGCCGTAGTGTGCTAGAGACTTTGCGTAGGGAGAGTTTCGTCGTAAGAGAAGAGCGCTTTTCGGACACCTGTATGTTGCCCAACGCAAGAGTCCTTTCGTCGTCTTCGAGTCTCGTGATACAGTAACATAGGACAGTAGACTCAGCAGCTTCTCACGTCTACCAACTTGTATATTTCTTGGCAATACGTCAGTTCTACAGAACCCATTTCTACACAGACCCATCTGTACACGAGCATCTGTACACCATTTTTTGTTACGTGCGTTTAATTGAGCACACCGAAATTGTACACAACACGAACTTGACAGAGCGGAATTTAAAACGGATAACCTTGTCACGACGAAACCTTGCGAAAATTTAGTTCGACACGGAAAAATTGATCACGTCAGTAATCGTTATCACAAAACTTTGCACAGCATACTCTGGGCACCATCAATCTGCTCACAGCACTAGTTCGACACAACAAATTTCTTCGTAGCACAAGATCGAAATGGTAAATCTCGACACGGCACCATTTTGTAACGACAAATCTCTACACAACGCGAGTACGGCCCGGTAAAGTTTGCCACGACGAACCTTCGACACGACACAAGTTGTACACGACGATGTTCTACACAGACCCATCTCTACACAGACCCATCTCTACACAGACCCGTCTCTACACAGACCCATCTCGACACCGACGCTAATCTTCCAATTTAAATCGGATAATATATTTACCGACTGGCAATTTTGTGTTGAGCCGGCAAAATAGGCTCAACGCAAAATTGCCAGTCGGTAAATATATTATCCGATTAAAATCGGAAGATTAGCGTCGGTGTAGAGATGAGTCTGTGTAGAACATCGTCGTGTACAACTTGTGTCGTGTCGAAGGTTCGTCGTGGCAAACTTTACCGGGCCGTACTCGCGTTGTGTAGAGATTTGTCGTTACAAAATGGTGCCGTGTCGAGATTTACCATTTCGATCTTGTGCTACGAAGAAATTTGTTGTGTCGAACTAGTGCTGTGAACAGATTGATGGTGCCCAGAGTATGCTGTGCAAAGTTTTGTCATAACGATTACTGACGTGCTCAATTTTTCCGTGACGAACTAAATTTCCGCAAGGTTTCGTCGTGACAAGGTTATTCGTTTTAAATTCCGCTTTGTCAAGTTCGTGTTGTGTACAATTTCGTTGTGCTCAATTAAACACGTGTAAAAAAAAATGGTGTACAGATGCTCGTGTACAGATGGGTCTGTGTAGAGATGGGTTCTGTAGAACTGACGTATTGCCTATTTCTTTCTCCATGCCAGCAGTTCCCTTCGTATAATCTCTCTTGGGGCCCCCGCGCGCTGTATTCAACTATGATTGTAGTTGTACTCTCTTGTGGAGATAATTGATTCCCAAGGCCACGATGGAGCGAGCTACCACTCTGAGCGAAAGGGCTGCTCGATGGAAACTCGGCGCGCAATAGGCGCGATTTTGAATTTTAGTTTCTAATCGATGACTTTCTACTCAAGAAATGGGCGTTTGAACTACTTTTTCCGAAATTTAGACGTTTCCGAGAATCCTATGAGGAAATCCTATTTTTTTTCTCCACCAATTCACAGTTTTTGTAACCGAGGAAAAAATTGTCACTGTCTTGATAAAATTTTCAAGGACTAAAAGACAAAATTCCATGATATTTCTCGGAAACAAAAATAAATTGATGGATTCTCAGAAATGTGCTTCCAAAAAATCTTTTTTTCCGCGGAACCGAAGTTTTTAGGACAAAGCAAAAAGTGACATTGTCTTATTCAATACTCTGTTGCAAAGAAATATAAAAATTTTCAAATACTAAGAAAAAAATATACCCTCTCATTTCCAAGAAATGAAACTAACGCTTTCGTAGAAACGTGCTTCCGAATAACTTTTCCCAGAATTTCGATTATTCCGAGAATTGGATTCAAACAAAGCATTTTCTCCGCGAAGCCAAACAATTATCCAAAGGAAAAGCTGTTATTGATTTTAAACAAAGTTGTATCAACCCTCATATGGATGGCACGAAAATTCGGTTCTAAGTTTCTAAGTGAACCGTATTTGACACGAAAATTACGAAATGTAAACAATCTATGTAAACTGCACATTGCACACGGCATTTAAAAAAACGGGATTGTCACTTAATTTTACAAAAATTTTCGATTTAATTCTTTAATACTGATGCATTGCAGCAATTGTTTGCATATTTTTTAAAAATATACATACAGCTTCATATTTTAAAAAAATCCCTCTTATTTCCAAGAAATAAGAAAAACACTATTGTGTTCTTAGAAATGTGCTTCCCAACGACTTTTCCCGGAATTGCAATCACGCCTACATTGTTAGAAATTTTGGTGTAAAAGTGATTATAAAGTATTGCAAGTTTTTTTGCAGATACGCGTATATTAAATTTAATATACAAGTATTAATTAATATACAAAAAAATTGTTGTAAAATTAACATACAGTATACTAAACACCTGTCTCGAAAAGTAGAAAAATCCAATGCGCAATAACAAGACTTCGCATTGGACATACAAACCTCACACACCGATACCTCTTTGAGCATTCAACAAAACCATCGTGCGAAGTGTGCAACAGTCCAATCTCAGTGGAGCATTTGTTAATAAACTGCCCTGAGCACGAAGACCTTCGAAGAAAGCTAAAACTCCCATCATCATTAAAGGAATGTCTAAATAGCGAAACAAAGTGTGACAAAGTGATAGAGTTCTGTACAGGTCTAAACATCTTCGATAAACTGTAATTTAGAAAAATAACTGCAATCGATACCCTAAAACTCTGTACTCTTATGTAGAGATTTATTTTTCTTTTTTTTTTTTTTTTTTTTTTTTTTTTTTTTTTTTTTTTTTTTTTTTTTTTTTTAAACGGTCGCTAATAACCCCTGCCGTTGATGCGACCTTAAATAAATGCAAATAAAAAAAAAAGTATACTAAACACTTCATAAAAGTTATGTTTATAGTATGATTATTGGAATTTTACAACATATCTACGGTACGGTACCGAACATTAAATGACGGTACATTAAATGAATTTCATTCAATACACCGTATCTGCAAAAGAATGTCCAATACATATATTGATTTCCAAAATATTGTTAACAGTGTCGGACCGGGCACAAGAATCTCATTTTTTCCGCAAACTCAAATATTTATAACAAAGAAAATCCTGTAATCGTCTTCATTCTAAACAAAGCTGCATTGACACTCATATAAAGTGCATCAAGTGCCCGAGTACGTGAGTACCTTGCATACGTGTAACCGGCGGGGGGTACACACAGCAAGAAGACTACAGTGTAGCGTACATATCTACAGTCTCACCTGAGCCAGAGCGCTACAGGTACGTACACGTATATAATAAACCAGGGGGAGCCGAATTCGGCCGAGCGAGCGCGAAGTAAGCCGAGCGGCGGGAGCCGGTTGTCGTGTAGAGCTCGCCAGATGCAAGCGCTATTCAGTATCGCGTCAGTCCTCAGTGGAAATGGTCAGTGATCTGTGTCAGAGCAGGGCCAGTCAAATCTACACAAACTTAATACTCTCTACACTCTTACCTATGTATTAAAATTCTCCATTAAATCCCTCACGACGCGAATATTTAATTAATTATTTTTTCCCAATATAAAAAAAAAATTAAGTAATTTTTGTCTATTTTTCATGGTGTCGCTTTTCGCATAGTGGTAGCCGCGGCTACAGTGAGTTTTAAATGCAGTGGTGATATATTGTATCTTACATACGTTTGTTGGTTACCAAAAGAAAAGAAAAAACACACACACACAAAGAACTGACATCATCGGGACTCTCGGTTCTCGGATAATTCTCAACGATTTTTGGTAAGTTTATGATAGTGACGTTTTATTTTTTAGTTTTCGTTGACTAGTTTTGTCGAGTACACTCTGAGAGCGACTGTACTTTGTGTATCGAGGATAGGGAGTAGCTCTAGCAGGGAGTTATACTGGAGGGGTGCGCACGTATTCTCCTCTCTGCTCGCGGTACTTGTGCACCAGCCGAGTATATAAACTCGCTCGAAATGCAACCCGTTCGCCGCTTCGTGACGAGGAACGCAGAGAGAAATATATATATAGCGTGAGAGAGCGAGAGAAGACATGTATATATACTCTCTCGAGACTTGCACACCGAGAGGAGACGAGACCGCACCACCGGTTTACCCGAGAATTCAGTGAACCTGCAGCATCCTTGAAAAAGCACCAGTCTAGTTTTTTATGAGCTATGGGAGAGGTGTAGTCTTTCGTTTTGCGAAGCGATCTCTTACTCTTCGAGAGCAAACACGTACAGACCGATAGGATGTGTACTTAGATATTCTCGTCGGACGTTCGTTCGAGGTTTGCTTTATATTTTAAGGGCAATTTTATGCGTGCTTTTCAAATCCGTAAAGCAGATTTTTCAATAGTGAAATCATGGCAGTGGGCATTTTTTTCATCATCTTTTGGGTAGTTTGTAGAATTGATTTATATTGAAGGAAAACCCGACAATTTGCAGTCCGTAGAGCCGAGTCAATTTTTATGGTGGTACCATGGCAGTAGAGATTATTTTTTAATATTTAGGTAGTTTCGATTCTGCTTGCTAGGATGTGTACTTAGATTCCCTCTGGCGATTTGTTTTCGAATAAGGCTTTATATTTAATGGAAAAATTTACGACAGAACTTGCAATCGGTACACGGAAAAAAAATTCTATTGCGGGCCTCCAAAGAGAAGTGTTTTTAAATTAACTCTAGTTCTTATTCGTTCAATCCTATTTAGCATTGAAATAATTAAATATTATCTTGCTTATTTTAGAGTTATTGTTGCGATCTGGAACAATAACTCCAATGGAATTGGAGGAATTAGAATTCAAATTAAGTTGATAACGCTTGTTTTTGGCAGAACGCAAACGATGGATTTATTGAATCAATGACACTTTTTTCTCAGTGTAAGGATAAGTATGTTTTTAAGGATGAATGGCAGTGGAGTTTTTGTTTTATACTGTATGGGAAAATTTACGTCAGAATAAAAAAATCGCAAGGTCTAGTGTATTTTTATGGTAGAATCATGTTGGTGGAGTTTTTCGATAATAAATTAGTATTTCTTATTCTGACCGTTTGGATGTGTACATAAATATTCCCTTCAGAGTTTAATTCGGGAATTGCTTTATATTTTTGTGTAAAACTTCGCAAACAAACCCAAGTTTATCGTTGCGGTGGAATAGCAGTGGAGGCCTTTTGTTTTTGCTGTATGTAGGTAGTTTCAATTATTCGAGAGGACCGTAGCGAGAAAACAAAATGGAAAAGTATGTCAGGTCCTAGCAGCTCTGATTATAGCACTAATCGGAGCGGGGACGAGTGGCTCTTCCATAACCCGGGCTCTAGATTGCTGGATAGATAGGTCGATTGGTAGACTTTCAATCATAATTTAAATATTCATCAGTGCGTTAACCTTTTACTAGTCACTGGATAGGCAGCCATTTCCATACTTATGATTAGCACGGTTATGAAGAAAAACATATTTTTAAGGAATCATTGAGGAAGACATTGCAAGAAAATTGTATTAAAATAAAACATGATAAAATCATGAGTTACGGATATCGAAAGTATATTTTGGCTGAGTTTCATGCGTAATAGTAAAATATTAATTAATATCCAATCAGAAGTAGAGAGATTATTTAATTTGTTTCAATCTTTCCCACTTGATTTTGCTCTGAATGTTCTATAGCCTACAGTGACATTTGCCGAACTTATAGAAAAATTGGTAGATCGGGCAGAAATTTTAAAAACTTTTTCAATAATCTTTTTTTAGTTCTTTACAATATCAAAAAAATTCGGCAACTAAAATTAAAGTTCTTCAGTGAATTGACCCTTTTATAATCACTAAGAAAAACAGCAAATCTTTGGTTTTTAATTACTAAGGCTTGCAGATGAAAATGCTATTAAAATCAATGAATTATTCTTTTATATATTGCTACATAATACGTGATTTTTATCTCACTCCACACACCCCAAAGTGAAATCTTTAAAAATGAGATGCAAAATCACTTATTTAAAAATCATTTTTCAAAATCTCATATTTTCACTTCCAAAGCACTTGTTTACTTTAAACTCGATAACGACGTAGAAAATAGACGATATTTATATATCTACGTCATATCAGAAGATGTTCACCACTCCTTCCTGAGATAACTGCTTGAGTTAATCGCACAGTCATCATTGAATCAATCCAAGACAATTCCAGATGAATTAGAAAATTTCCGGAGTGGAAGTTTATTCGCCCGATTAATTTTCATAGTCGGGGATATACTCGAACCGTTATCTTATGTTAAAATCCTATATTTAGATCTACTCGTGTGTTTAAAATGAGGTAGCGCGAGTATAAAACGAAGTAATACGCATAATAATAATCTCGTCTAGGATACACGACTGAACGGGATGTATAATAACCATGGCATGCACAATCTGTTTTTACGCTCTCGCAATTAATATACCTGTTGACGCGACGCGTATTCGTTTCTAACGAGGTAGGCGAGCGAGCGAATGCTCTACGGCGTCCGCGATCACGCGGATATACCGATCAATCTTGCTCATACAAATTGCAACTCTGTCGTCTTTGCCCGAGCGCTATATATATATATATATATATATATATAGCGAGATATATATACGACCGATACATGTAGTCATGTACCTAAGCGCGCTCAGGTCACGAAGACTAGAGATCAGAGCGTATATTATGCGTTATGTAAATAAATAAGGGGAAGGCAACATTCGATTGTGTATCTCGCAATGCGTTCGCATTCAATGCGATTATGTGTCTCATATTTGATTATTATCGAGGAGATCAAGCACAGTCGATCATATCGTGCGACACTCCATTCCCCCGTTGCTCCCCTTTGTCAGCGCCGCACCCCCTCGTTATACATGTTCAATTCGATCAAAACTTGCATACGTCAGATGAAATCTGTCCCTTCCATCAGTTCTATTGTTACGTGCCCGAAATTCATAGACGGAATTTCTTTGACTCGAATTGTAGGATTATGTGCGACTTAGCTGCCGAAGGTGTGTAGAGTTGACAGAGAAATTTAAAGGTGATTGGTTATAGATTGATATTTTTTTCGATAACATGTTACTTAGAACAAAAAAGGAAATGCACTGTAAAAAATCAGACATTGACAAAGTGAATTGTGAAATCTATAATGGTATGTGTCCCATGGATCATTTAGATTTGATAGTTTTCGTGAATGTACTGAGAGAAAATAAAGAAAATAAATATATTAAATCATCGGCGTAATAATTTATTTGATATATTATGATATACTCAGAAAAAAGCTTGGTTGGAATTATCAAAAACTAGGTTAACCATGTTACCAAGAAAACTTGGTAGGCACAACCAAGTTATTGACTAACATAATCAAGGATTTGGTAAGTCAATAAAGTATTTACTATGACTAACCAGTAACTTAGTTGTGCCTACCAAATTTTTCTTGGTTTAATTTTTAACCAAGATCTTAGTAAGCTCAACCAAGCCTTTTTCTCAGTATAATGGGGTATAAATAATAATATGCAATTCTTAATATCTATGCATTCATAATAGCATTTGGACCAGAATTTTTTTAAATGAATGTACACTGAGAGAAATTAAGATGGCCTGCTGGTAACTATTCAGTGATAATTATATTTTATTAGTCCAAGTGACTACTTTCGTAGTTATATTAACTCTCCTCATTTTTAACGTTGCTACGTTACTGTTAATGTTATTACAAAAATAGTCACCTGGACTAATACAATATAATTATCACTAAATAGTTACCAGAACCATTTCAGTTTTTCTTAGTGTAGTTGATTCTGGTTTTAAGAGGTAAGAAGTACAAAATTATAATTACGTTAAATAAAAATACTTTTTTGAAATATCTGCTTAACGTAAAATCCAAAATTTTAATCTGTGAATAAAAAATGTTATTCCGCAGAGATTTTAAAACCGCATTTCGTTCATAAACTGATTTTTTTCTGCAAATTCGTGGCGCGCAGGTCAGCAGCGTGTGTGTATTTCTCGGTAGAATTTCGACAGTAAAATATTCCAAGTGGTCGTCATCCTCCGCATGACACGAACGTTATAGTTCGCCTCTTTCTTCATGTATAAGGCTTATAGCCCGTATATTGCCTCCTGATTCCCGAGTTGGAAGGGATTTTCGTGCACGAAGCTCTCAGTTTCGGGGAACTCCCGAAACTCAAACGAAAGTTTCTGATTCGTGATCGTGTAGCTGCTTCTTTGAGTTCCTCTTTTAAACTTCAACTTCCCTGATTGTTCGTTCCCTTTGGTCTCTTCCTATCCACCGTCATCTTCTCCATCCTACATTTTTTTCTTTACGTTTTACATCCACCCGGTTCGTTACGTTCGCCCTTAACTTGCTTGTGCCCTTCTTTTTTTCTTTCTCCTTCTACTTCTTCTTCTTCTTCTTCTACTTCTTCTTCTTCTTCATCTCTTCTTCTCGGTTCACTTTTGCGGCTTTCTCGCGCGCGTTCGCCTCGCGCGTCTTCCCCGTTCTCCACGGCCGTCACCGCACGGCTCTCTCGTAATTAACGAGGAGGCTGCGAGTGCTCTTTTCTCTCTAATCCTTGTCCTTTTTTTCTCCACCTTATATTCCCTTCGTTGCTCTCTCTGTAGCTGTGTTTTCTTCGCTAGGGTCGACCGGGGCTGTTCGGATCAGGTGCAAGTTAGATTAAGGTATCCGAGTCATTTAAAAACCTGGAAAATTAAATGATGCTGAAAGTTACAACGAAATTTAGTTTAAAAATTTAATACAAAAGGTATAATTTAGTAAAAAAAAAAAATAAAACAATTCGCTAGCCATGGAAAAAATGTAGTAAAAACGATTCTGCTCCAGGAAAGATTTGATAAAAAAAATTTGTTGGAAGTAAAAAAATTAGTAGAAATGTGATGGCAGAGAGAAAAAATTACAACAATTTCTACGCAGCGTAAAATAGGATAAAAAGTTGCTGCTTCTTTAATCCAATCCACACAGCCAATTATTTAGAAAAAATCAAAAGCGATAATTGACCGAAATAGCCCCGGTCTCCCTTACCTTCAAGTTTCTCCCTTCTCTTCCTCTTGGCTTTTGTCCCTCTGAAAACCACGAACCTCTTCTCTTCCCTCTCTATGCTTCTTTTCGTCTCGGGCGAGCAACGAACGCCCGAGCACTGTACATCCCGCTGTGTTCCCAAATATCCTGGGAGAAGAGAGGCGAGGGAATAACACCGGGCTCTGCACCGTTCGGCGATGCAATCTCCCGCAGTTTGCTCGCGATGTGATAAAACGAGCAAAATGAGGGAATCGTTGCCCGCTCGAAACGCTCGGTCCCGAAGATTTTCGTACATCGCCGCTTCGTCGACTCTGTTACACAGCGTGTAACGTCACTTCGCCGGGTGAAGTGGAGAACCGGAAGATCGGGTTCTCCGCCTCTGGTCTCAGGTCCAACGAACCTGAGTACGAACGTATCAAGTCAAGAACTTCGCAAAGAATTTGCGGAGGTGCGGACTGCGGATATTTAACGCGTGAAAATTTTGACACGTGTCGATAAATTATGGCTTGAAATAGCTACGCATTATATCTAGTGACCTGGTAAAGCTTCTACCGTAGGTTGAAGGCTATTTTAGATCAGAGCTATAAATACTTCCATGTAGTTCGAATGGACGATAACTGTAGAAGATTAATTTGATTAATAATGTAATTGCTTGTAGTACTCTTAAAAATTAAACTGACAACGTAGCGCGGTTGCAACATTAGATTAGTATTTCCCATTAGATTTAGTATTTTCACTTTTTAAATTTATTTTCGCGTAATAATTGTTGAAGGTTTGGACAAAAAGAAAAACTCCACGCATCCTATATTATTTTATTTAAAAAAACGGATTTATATGGGAAGATTTAAAAAAGTGACAATTTCAGAAATGTGGCGGAAATTAAAAAAAAAACATTTCTCGGACTACAGTTTTTGCTTACCTGATTTGTTAGTGACCGAAAAAGTGTTCGTGGTCCAGTCCGTGTTCGATTCCATCGAACCTGGGAACTGGAGGCTAGTTAGTCATTTATGGAGGCTAGTTAGTCACGTCTTGTAAAAACAAAATAAAAAAATTCCATTCAAAGTCTCGTATTAAATAAAATCGCAAAACTCAATAAATCTCTTTTGCAGTACACGTGGAAAATATTTCTAGAAATATATTTTTTTAAATGAAATTGATTGAAAAACAATTCGCTTGCAGACTACTAAAAAAAAAGTGTTTTTAAATTAACTCTGGTTCCAAACCGACAGTAGTGGACGCGCGGTCGGTGTGTGGCTTCGGCGGTCCCCAGAGTTAAGCAGCATTATTTGCGGCCATAACTTGGGTGGGTGTCCGCTTAGCCGTGCACTGGTTTGCGCGCCAAATGCTGAGCGGGAGGCAGTTTTTCTGAGTTTCCAATGTATTCTAATACAATAGAAACTCAGTAAAAATAAAGCCGTCTGTATCGGCCAGGTTTTCCGCAGTTTCCCTGTGCCCTCGTGCAAATGCGATACAGTAGTGCATTAGCATGAGTGACTGCGGACAACACTCTAGGGTGGGTCTCTGTGAAGTGAACGGGGAAAGGGGTGTCTATGATGGAACGGGGAAAAGGGGAGAGGGGCAACGTAAGAGCCTGAAGAAGGCATACGGAACGATACAAAAATAACTCTGGTTCCGGTACAATCTCATTTAACATTGAACCAATAAAGTATTATTTTACCGATTTTAGAGTTATTATCTCATTAAAAATTGCAGAAATTAGAAGTAAAATTAAGTTGACAACGCTGGTTTTTGGTAGCCGCAAGGGTATCTTCATACACAGTCAATGAATTTATCGACAAAACGAAAAAATTTTCGCTTACATACAATTTAATGCATGAAAAATACAGCCGATCTACAAGTAATCGGTAACAACAGTTCGACCGACTTATTAATGAGTCGCGACCTGGTTTCGTCGAACCGCGAAGCTCTGTAGGGGCGCGAGACTAATTAATATCCGGTGCAGGTATCGCGACAGTTTGGTCGATATTGGCTTTCTTATTCTCATTCCTGCTACCGATTTTCTCTCGGTGGTATTGGTAATGATGATGATGATCATGATGATGATGATGATGATGATGATGATGATGATGATGATGATGATGATGATGATTATGGCGACCGAGACGATGTACTCACTCCGCTCGTGTTCTCGACCTTGCTCTCGCCTATTCGGAAACAATGCGGTTCCATACAATTAACGAACCTTCCTTCTCCCTCTTTTCCTTCCCCTTGTCCTTGTCTTCTTTTCTTCGCTTCATTGCTAATTAACGAGCCGTGTCACGTGCTCGAGGCTCGCTTCTGACTTTCGACTGGTCGGCCTGTAAAAAGAAAATTCCTTGCGCCTATTCGCGTAGGGAGAAATTGTGCCGAGGAACGGGAGATCATCATGCTTTAATAATCGGGTCGCGCGCATCACTCCTGACTATCTTTTGCCAGGTCGTGTGAAATTTGCTGAGGCACACAGAGGCTCTCTATTCTCATTAAAGAGCGCTGCGAATTGCCCGGCTCGAATGACAGCAGCGCTAGTATACTGCGATATATATACACATAGTCAGGTAGGCGTCAGGTGGTCCACTCTTGTAGAATGAGTCTACAGTCGTTGAACGTACAGAGTGGCATAGGGAAGAAGGTAGAAATATGAGGCTATAGCGCACAACTGTAATCATTGAGTGGGAATAAGAGTGGCTATTATTACTCGCAACACTTATAAACTATTATCACTGCACGTGGACCATTTCCACAAGACTATTTGCAGGTCTAATGCAATTGGACTGTTTGTCACGCTTTTTCAGAATTTTTGGATTTAAACTGCAAATGTTGCACACATGTGCAAATTGTGTTCGGTTATCCCGGGTATGAAATAAAAATTACCAAAAAATTGACCATTTTCGCGTGACTATTCTCCTATCTAATAAAATTTGACTACCCTCCTATTTTTTTCTCAGAATTTTGTGTTTAAAATAACAAAATAATCAATGTTTTTTAATGTAAATAAAGAAAAATGTTTTGGAAAACAGAATCCCTCTAATGCAACAAATATGTTAGGTTACAAAGGAAGTAGGTAGAGAGCTATGAGGCTATAATACACATTTGTGATCCTTTCGAGTGGGAATAAGAGTGGCTATTATTCCCCGTAACACTTATTAGTATATTGTGCAACAAGGGCCGAAAGTTGGCGATTGCGACGAGTGCGAGGTTGCCGCCCGAGCGAAGCGAGGGCTGCAATCACACGAGTCGCAAACGCCAATTTTGGCCCGTGTTGCTCACCATACTTTTTGTAACAAGCGCATGAATAGTGGTGCTTTGAATGGTAGTTTTGCGGGACGAACAGTGAAAAGTTAGGTTACCAACTTTCCACCCTAGGGTCGAAAGTGAAACAGCTGGGTCGAAAGTGAAGGAATCGCGAACTGCGCATGCGCCAACCTATCGTTTCAACACTGCTATGAAACTAGCCACTTTCGGCCCGCAAAACTGCCATGAAAAGCACCGCTGTTCATGCACGTGTTGCAAAAAAACTATTATCACTGCATTTCCACACGACTATTTCCACACGACTATTCACATGTCTAATGCAATTAGACTATCTGTCAAGTTTTTTTTCAGAGTTTTTGGATTTGAATTGCAAATTATGCACACATGTGCAAATTGTGTTCGATTATCTTGGGCATGAAATAAAAGTTACCAAAAAATTGATCATTTTCGTGTGACTATTTTCATATCTAATGAAACTTGACTATTCTTCTATTTTTTTTCCTCTGAATTTTGTGTTTAAAATAAAAAATAAACCATTTTTTAAAATGTAAATAAAGAAACATTTTTGGGAAAATAGCAATCCCTCTAATGCAACAAATATGCTGCGTTACAAAGGAAGTAGGTAGAGAGCTATGAGGCTATAATACACATCTGTGATCCTTGAGTGGAAACACTCGTGCCTATAATTCCTCGCAGCACTTATAAACTATTATCACTGCATGTCGCTCATTTCCGCGTGACTATTTGCATACAGAACTTCCTCCGCTGAGGCTATTATTTATACGACGATCGTGCCGAGACAGAAGGCAATGTAATTCACCTCGATTGTCCATCCAATGGTACATAGGTAGGAAACATTGGCCATATATACATTGGACTTAGAAACATGAGAAACGTATTATTCTATTTGATGAATATTCATGAGATTCAGATGCGTCG
>CAXAOA010000079.1:5000-30364 GCA_963970395.1 Ephialtes manifestator | reverse complement strand
GTTAAATCGCTCGAAGGGGCCATCGTGGAAAATTTATACATATATATATATACGAAAATGACTCTAAAATCTGTATGTACATGCATAATAATTAATATATTTTTTAATCTATATTTGCATAACATTCATATTAAATTAAAAAATTTAATTTGGCCTTTTCGTATATATATATATATACATGTATACAACGTATATAAAATTGAAAATATGTTTATATGAAATATTACTTACGAGAATCATTTGCTGGAAACTGCGGTGGATCTATGTTCTCGGCTGCACCCTCGAAGAATGTAGTTGCGTCAGAGTCGATGGACGAAGCCGGTGGGATCGCATCACCCATATCGACTTCCTCGTTGCGATTCCGACTCCGGTCATCCTCCTCCTCCGCCGTCTGTCCTTCAGCCTCCTCGTCCTCACCGTCCTCGTCGTCATCGTCATCCTCGCCGCTGTCGTCGCAAACACTGCCGTTGACGATGTCGTCGACATCCTCGCCGTTGACGTCGCTGTCGTCGTCGTCGTCGCTGTCGTCGTCGTCGTCGTCGTCTTCTTCTTCTTCCTCGTCGTCGTCGTCGTCGTCGTCGTCGTCGTCGTCGTCGTCGTCGTCGTCGTCGTCGTCGTCGTCTTCTTCTTCTTCTTCTTCTTCTTCTTCTTGTTCTTCTTCTTCCTCTTCTTCTTCCTCTTCTTCTTCTTCCTCGTCGTTGTCGTCTTCGTCGTCGGCCTCGCCCTCTGCATCCCCATCATCCTCTCGAACCCCATCGGCCGCGAATTCACGATCTGTTTGATCCTGGACGGGTGGCTCCCGCAGGTCCACTATTACGTGGTACCCGTCCTCAATCTCATCCACGGGTTCGGGCACCGCCAGGGGTTCGACAACCATCCCCTCGGGTTCAGGATCCGGGGAGGCTGGAGGCGCTATCTCCATGACCAACGGGTTCAGGCCGAGCATAGCCTCATGGTCGTTCATATCTGAACCCATACCCGAATCCTCGTCCATGGCCATAAGCCACGGATCTTCAATGTTGACACCGTTGTTGTCACCGTTGTTGTCACCGTTGTCGTCATCGTCAAAAAAAATGACGTTCTCCGCAGCAACGTCATCCTCATCGGCCTCACTCTCGCTCGAAGAGTCAGCCAGACGCGCACCCCATTGAGCGTTCTCGTAGCGCTCCATGAGACCCCGGACCGCAACGAGGTGCTCACCATTGCGCTCGGCCACGACTTCACACGCAATTAAAATTGCGTAATTGGAGTCATCGAAGGCACTATGGTCGTACGCACGACCAATGACACGTAACGTTAAACGTCTCAGGATAGCTCTGAACTCGCGTTGAACTTCCTGAAGGTTTAACGTACGCAACCGCGATGCCCATTGCAACGTGCACCGTCGCGCAATAACACCACTTCGAAACCGTACTAAACCGACGGTTTTTCGAATAACCTTAATGAGGTCACGGGCTCTTTCACACTGCATTTTTTTTTTCTTTTCGCACACACAACACTGACAAAATGTGTACAATAAAAATTTGTACAATTTCACTACACTTTAAGCGAGCACAGGATACACAGAATTTCCACGGTAAGACGTCGAACACTGTTTTTCGAGAAACTCGTCGAAGTGGCGCGAATGACTTCTTGACAAAGAATTAAAACAAATTCGAGTTTCCGAAAGACTATATAGCCTTAAACACACCCCCACTACAGTTTTTCCAAAGCAAAGAAAAATCTCAAGGGTTGTCGGTGCAATGTTTGGCAGTGAAACCCCAAAATTTGCAAGACATTGTTCTCCTTGTCGCAAGATCTGTTTTCTCCAAGATCTCGCGACAACCCGACAAAGTATCGAGATGACCATGGCCTATGTTAACTTTCGTAAAAAGAAAAATCCAGACCTCTGAAGAAACAATGCTACCGCTTTTTAGATAACTCTAAACACTTGACTCAGCGAGTAAGCCCGCTTCTATTGTCGCACACTGCGGGTGAGAAGTATCGATGACCCTTCGTTAGTCGTGCACAGGTATTCCTCGCACCCTTTACGATCGGAAAAATCTAACCGATCGACCGCAGTTATACTGCAACAGCTGGTTAGCGACAACCCTAGACTGACCATCGCAACCATCGATTGTTGTGACAGCTATCTATATTGTTTTTTATTACCTTCCTAAATCAACGATCTCTGGCTGTGTGGTCCAGGAAAATTTATTTTTTATTTATACAACAGCTTGTGTATGGCGACACCCGCAACTTATACCCAGCGCGAAAAGATCGATATCTTTTGTTTATGTATCCGTTACCGACAGTGATTTGTAGTCAAATATGCTAATGATATAGGAAAATTTCAACAGGTGTTAAACACCTGTTAACATTAGATCGGATGCATCGTGACATGTGACCAATACAATAATACTACCCCCAAAAACCGGTTCACTCGCTCCCCCCACTCCACTCTACAATACATGTGACATTTATCTAGAACAGCATATAAGCCTCAGCGTAATATTAGAAATCGGCAGTCAGGCCCGTGACTTCACTGAAAATTGTAACCAAATCATCTCACGGCCACTTCTTCATCATCATCATAATCACCGTACTGGTGACCAAGTGTTCAACATGAGCCAAACTATCAGTACTCAAAATAAACGTAATACGGACCTACAACCAGCAACCATGTATCGATTGCTATCGGACGACGAGAAGAAGCGCCTAGAAGGACCCCTAATTCTCGGTACAACATATACCATCAACCAGTCGGAGACGAAAAAAGTTAGCATCGGTCTACAGCCGCGTGCCGACGGTACTATCCAACCGATCATAAAACTTCAGAACAATACCACGGCAGGCGGTATTGTCTTCGAGGCACCGGCTTGGACCGTACTGCAAACATATCTCACCGAAATTTCTAAATATTTCAACGATGGACAAAAGATAATTCGAGGGTCAAGTTGGCGCACCCCAGCACCTATACGAATTGACGACTGCGAGATTCTCTTCACCACAAGTTACGGCTCGAAATCTATCGTTTTCGATCGTCGTATACCCGTAGAAGACGACCCCGCTGACATGTTCGAGAGCCAACTCATGGAACCGGGCCCACCGGCGAAGAAAAAGCGTAAAAATTATTCACCCGCTGTTGTAATGCAAAAACCATCGTTTGACGGTCTACTCAACATCATTGTATGCACCGAAGAACGTTTTAGACGTCTACAACGATATGCAAGACAAGTACAAAAATGTGCTGAAGTACTTTGTGCTGAACTGCTTCTTCATATACCTCCCAACGAATCACTCGAAAACATCGATGAACTACGCGTCAGAGAACTTATTAAAAATAATTTTAAAAATCTCAAAGACGCTGTAAAACGACGACTTGATGCCGAATTTGTTGAACTCACATTTGGCATCGTGTTCTTGGAGTTAACCGCATTGTGCACTTCTTTCATCGCAAATGAATTTAAAAAAAAACACTTGCAATGAAAATAAATATACCGACCCAATAAGGATAATATCATCTCTGTGTGTTTATATATATTTATATAATTCTTCTTGCGTTTCATAACCATGTTTTGCCTCCTTCAGTATTTAATCATTATAATACTACTTTATAGGATATTTCTAATTACTTTCACATTTTCATTATTATATCTAGATATAAGATTAATCGCCGATAACCCGTCGCAGCCTCATTACCTCTAGATATAAGATAATCGTGTACATTTCCATCATCATCTCCATCTCAACATCGATGTACAACTAGCCCTATATATATATAAATAAACGTATGTAACCAACAATACTACTCTTTTTTATTTTCCTACCTTACCGACATACAATTCGATATAATACTAAGAACTTGACATTACCGACTATAGAAAAACGAAATTGATTTTACCGACCGTCGAAAGATCGATGATTTTCTTTTCTATCCATCTTGACCCACCAAAAAAAATTTCCACTAACCAAAACTAACAGCCAATCACAACTCAGGGAATCTCACCAAACCAATCACAGCTCGGGGAATTCCCCTAGGACCAATCACAGCTCAGGGAATATCACTAACATCTTTCCCCGGCCTCTCATTGGCTCCCTATATTGTACTCACCCCCTCCATAGGGGGGAGAGGGCCCCGAGACAGACACTCGAAGGGGTGGGGGCTGGCGCCAGACATAGGGAGAGGAGTGGGGGTACTGTCTCCCTATACCTGTACCTTACTACTAAAATTATTCACCCGCTGTTGTAATGCAAAAACCATCGTTTGACGGTCTACTCAACATCATTGTATGCACCGAAGAACGTTTTAGACGTCTACAACGATATGCAAGACAAGTACAAAAATGTGCTGAAGTACTTTGTGCTGAACTGCTTCTTCATATACCTCCCAACGAATCACTCGAAAACATCGATGAACTACGCGTCAGAGAACTTATTAAAAATAATTTTAAAAATCTCAAAGACGCTGTAAAACGACGACTTGATGCCGAATTTGTTGAACTCACATTTGGCATCGTGTTCTTGGAGTTAACCGCATTGTGCACTTCTTTCATCGCAAATGAATTTAAAAAAAACACTTGCAATGAAAATAAATATACCGACCCAATAAGGATAATATCATCTCTGTGTGTTTATATATATTTATATAATTCTTCTTGCGTTTCATAACCATGTTTTGCCTCCTTCAGTATTTAATCATTATAATACTACTTTATAGGATATTTCTAATTACTTTCACGTTTTCATTATTATATCTAGATATAAGATTAATCGCCGATAACCCGTCGCAGCCTCATTACCTCTAGATATAAGATAATCGTGTACATTTCCATCATCATCTCCATCTCAACATCGATGTACAACTAGCCCTATATATATATAAATAAACGTATGTAACCAACAATACTACTCTTTTTTATTTTCCTACCTTACCGACATACAATTCGATATAATACTAAGAACTTGACATTACCGACTATAGAAAAACGAAATTGATTTTACCGACCGTCGAAAGATCGATGATTTTCTTTTCTATCCATCTTGACCCACCAAAAAAAATGTCCACTAACCAAAACTAACAGCCAATCACAACTCAGGGAATCTCACCAAACCAATCACAGCTCGGGGAATTCCCCTAGGACCAATCACAGCTCAGGGAATATCACTAACATCTTTCCCCGGCCTCTCATTGGCTCCCTATATTGTACTCACCCCCTCCATAGGGAGGAGAGGGCCCCGAGACAGACACTCGAAGGGGTGGGGGCTGGCGCCAGACATAGGGAGAGGAGTGGGGGTACTGTCTCCCTATACCTGTACCTTACTACTTTCCACATGAATTTATTTGCGCTCGCAATTTGTCCACTATCGGTGTGGCAATCTGTTTCAAGAAGTGACAAACGCACTATTGAATTCACTTTCCGCATCAAAAATCCAAAATTGGTACCTAAGACTTTAATATTACAAGTTTTTTTTTCAATCTCTACATGTTTCCAGATGAATTCAGCCGCGATCGCGATTTGTCCACTATCGGATTAGCAAGCTGTCTCAAAAATGGCAAACGCACTATTGAACTTGTATTCCGTATTAAAGAAGAGCGTTACTCTTGACTTTTTATGAATAACATTGCATTTTTGGCAACAGCTTACGACCCTGATAGTGGACAAATCGCGAGCGCGAATAAATTCATCTGGAAACACGAAGAGAATGAAAAAAAAACTTGTGATGATAAAGTTTTTGGTACCATGTCTGGTTTTTTTAATGCGGAAAGTGAATTGAATAGTGCGTTTGCCATTTCTTGAGACAGATTGCCATACCGATAGTGGACAAATTGCGAGCGCAAATAAATTCATCTGGAAACATGTAGAGATTTAAAAAAAAACCTTGTAATGTTAAACTCTTAGGTAGCAATTTTGGATTTTTAATGCAGAAAGTGAATTCAATAGTGCGTGTGCCACTTCTTGAAACAGGTTGCCACCCTGATAGTGAAAAAATAGCTATCGCAGCTGAATTCATCTGGAAACATGTAGAGATTGAAAAAAAACTTGTAATATTAAAGTCTTAGGTAGCAAGTGTGGTTTTTTTAATGCGGAAAGTAAATTCAATAGTTCGTTTGCCATTTCTTAAGACAGGTTGCCACCCCGATCGTGGACAAATCTCGAGCGCGAATAAATTCATCTGGGAACGTGTAGAAATTGAAAAAAAATAATAATAAGTATGGAGATATGACATTTTATTGGATCTGTTCGTTCAGAAAATGAATTTCATGATGCCTGTACAATGTTTGTATTCAGGTTGTGATTTCGATGCTAGATCGTTTACGTATGCAACGAAATTCACTTGGCTCTGTGCGCGAAATAAAAAAAAAGCAATTCATAAAAAGCCAAGAGTGTTACTCTTGACTTTTGAGCATGAATTGCTTTTTTTATTACTTAAAATTATTACTAATTACTAATTATTATTGATTATTTTATTACTAATTACTTTTTTATCACTTTTTTTAATTGCTTAAAAAAGCAATTCATAAAAAGTCAAGAGTGTTACTCTTGACTTTTTTTTTAAAAAGAAGAATTGCTTTTTTTTAGAAAGAAATAATCACTACACGGTGAGAAATAACAGTAACAGTAAATCTAATTTTCACTGTATCCAGACTCGCTACACTCAAAACAGAATGTACTCTTCGACAGATAAGATAAGACCTAAAACACTAAAATTTGTTCACCAGTTTGGTGTGAAAGTTACAAGTTAAACTTTCAATTTCCCTCACACCATTCAGGTGCACTGTATCTTTACAAAATTGAAGAATTAGATTGCTTCTCGAAGATGTTTAAATTAAAATTTGAGGTTGTTTAAAAAAAGTATATCATCATGAATACATTTCTACTGCGGATGAAAAATGATTGCCTTTCATTCATAGGCAGTGTTATCTTCCCATCGCAGAGAAAATGAGACCTCACCGAGGCAAATCAAGTCATCCAGGATTCTTGTGAAGCTTGGAGACTGAAACCTAATGACAAGTGGATAAAATAAATTATTACTTGGACCGCTGAACAATGTTATAAGAAAAAACTTTATCTCACCTTGTATCTTGTTGATAGAAGAGCAAACTGCATGTTTTCTCTAATCTGAATTTCTTTTCCATCCCCTTGCACTTTTTGAAAATTCACTAGTCACATTTATTAAAATTTCACTTTAGATCCTTCAATTTGGTTATCTTCACTGGTTACGTTTCACTAACCTTTTACTGTCATAACAAACATCTTTTGACAGCCGGGCAATCAGCCGGCTGACGACACTCGTTGCGCCTGCGTATTCGCAACTTCCGGCGTTCCCTGTTTCAAACCGGGAACGGCTGCAAAAGCAGTAACTTCAAAATTAATTTTCTTTATGAAAATATATTCGAATAAATACTTCTATAGGTTTTTTGTATCCAGTTTTTTATTATCTTTATGATCCCGTAATCGAAATGTATTTTCAGAAAATTTCTGATTTAAACTTTATTCTCCCTTAAAAACTATACGTCAGAAAAAAAAATCGTTTATGTTGTTGAAAAGAGCTTACAAAACCATTTAAAAATCATACCTTAAATCATTCAAATCATCGCCACAACACCCACAAAAAGACCTGTCCGACTTATAATTGTCACCCTGTATGAATTGGAAGTTTTTTTTCCAGATACGGTATATTAAATTTCCTTCAATTTATTTAATATACAGATATGTTGTAAAATTACAATAATTATATTAGAAACACAATTGTTCTGTGTGTTTAGTATACGATATGATAATTTTACGATCACTTTTCTGTATATTAATTAGCAGTTGTATATTAAATTTAATATACGCGTATCCGCAAAAAAAAAACTTCCAACATTTTATATTGATTTTCAAAAAAAATTATACAGTGTAGGTACGAAGATTTATTCACATCATGTTATTTGAAGCATTTTCGGTCCGCCATATTGGATCCGCCGTCTTGAATCTCTAAATTTTGAGATCAGATCCATAATCAGCAGCCTCAAAAATTCCAGGTGGCATATTTTTACTCAAATCCGGAAATATTTGGCAGCACCTCAATTCTACAGAGCTCATCTCTACACAACCTCATTTCTACACGAGCACTTGTACACCGAATTTTACTACACGCAACAAATTTGCACGACGAAAGTTGTACACGCCGCGAGCTCTACACGCAAAAGTTCGACACCGCGGAATTTCGACACGCCATAGTCTTACACCGTAAAAGTGTGACAGTGCAAAAGTTCGACACGCAAAAGTTGTACACGCAGAAGTTGTACACGCAAAAGTTCGACACCGCAAAAGTTTGACAGTACAAAAGTTCGACACGCAAAAGTTGTACACGCAGAAGTTGTACACGCAAAAGTTCGACACCGCAAAAGTTCGACACCGCAATAGTTCGACACACAATAGTTTGACACACGATAGTTCGACACCGCAAAGTTCTACACGAAGCATCTTTACACCGTCATAGTTCGACACAGGCTCATCTCTACACATGCTCATTTCTACACGCGCCATTTTTTAAACAGTTACCGACCGACAGTCGCGTTGCCGAAAGAAGGCATCACCTACGAATTTTTGTGGCCTCGGCGTTTGCCCAGACCTAGAATATCGGTTTATGGTTATTTACGAATACGAATACGAATACGAATACGAGAATGCAACGGCATATAAAAATAATTTTTAACGAAAATGAGGCTTTCTCTATGGGAAAGCATATCGTAATAGTACATTACGATAGGAGTGCCGAGTTTTAAATAAATGTTATGCGACGTATTTTTCATTCAACATTTAGTATTTTTTACATATGATTGATTACAATTTACAATTCTTCAAAATTACAATTTTTTCTAAACCGCTTTTCTCGAAGTTTACGATTGTTCCGAATTTACACGCATGAAAATCACGGAAATATCATTTTGTACCAAAATAAATCGCGTTCTATGAGAAAAGTCGCAATAAATAGTAATAGGCAGGCATAAGGAATCTTTATTTATTTCTTATACACTATTTCTTATTAAGTAATGAACGCAAAAGAACTTTAGGTTAAAGAAAGAGTAATATGGTAAGTACAACTAGTTTATACCATTTTATTGTAACTGTATACATAAGAATATAATATCAATGCTTCAGTCATTTATTTCGGCGTCAGCAGGATTCGCCGCATGCCGTCGGTCTTCCAATAAAGTGTGAAGAAATTCCTCGAGGGTACACCTTTAGATTAAAGGAATCTCCGATTAGTCACAGTTGGTGATTAAATTGCAATTTTGAAAAGAGACATAACATTTTCTGTTATTATTGTTCGGTAATATCTATTATATTTGGGGCATTCCATGCCAACTCACCGTACTGATGGATTTTGCATCTTCGATGTCGCTGAAATTTGGGCATTTTTTTCTATCCCTCAGAAAAGGTTTCTATGATTTTTTTCAAATTTTTCCATCCAGCCATTCGGGAGATATGATTTTTTTATAATTTTGGGGATTTTTTTTTTAAATAGCCATAACTTGGTGGAAAATTGTCCGATTTGGGTCTTTTTATTTTTTTAAATCGTGTTTTTTGATGAATTTTCTGAGAAATTTATGCAAAAAATTATTCATTATGAATTTGATTGTTTTTTTTTTAATTTTAAAGTTAAAACAGGAATTTTAAGATTGTTTGTATTTTTTTATTTTGTTTTCTGTAATTTCAAAAATATTACTCCCCAAAACACAAATTTTAAGCCTAGTCTCGTAATGGGATAACGATGGGTTATAATTTTTTTAAATTTTTTAAATTTATTAATTTTTTACTATTTATGTATTATTGGCGGTTTTATGAGACGAAATTTAAAAAAAATATCACACATCATTATAACAAACAATTAAAGTCAAAATTTAAATTTCTAGGTTGAATTTTATTTATAACTTTTACAAGGTTTTTTTATTTTATTTTTTTGGCGTTCAAATATTTTACAGGACTAAGTATGAATTAAGCTAGAAATCAGTTTCATTGTGAGAGATCCATCTGTATTTGGTATAACGCAATGATACTTTTGTGTACCTGTGATAGTTTTTGCTTTAGAATAACGTATATTTGAAGTCTCTGTTGCTTTTTCATAATCTGCAGTACTTGAATATCTTACTTCAATTTTTGGCAAGTGTGATAAATATTGATAAATTATCGCAAAGAAGATTTTGGAATAAATGCTGAATGGCATTTCTTTGCCAGTTACCATAGCAAAGGACCTTGTGCGGTGTAGGAGGAACACTAAAAAGAGCTGCAGCAAGAGCTAGTCTTCAAATACCATTTGATAAACAATTTTCAAACCTCCACGAATTGTATCAATGGGCTGTCCAACCTAATAACTTGCCAAAAATCGAAGTAAGATATTCAACTACTGCAGATTATGAAAAGTAGAACTTTGCAAATCGCTTCCTCATTATTTTTCGGTTTACAAAGCTCCCTCTATGAGGAAGTTTGTTAGTTGATTTTGGCTTCCTCATAGAGAAATCTTTATGAACCGAAAAAAATGAGGAACCGATTTGCAAAGTTCTACTTTGCAGCTTTTTTAAGATGAACCAAAATTTTTCAATATAATATTATAATTCAATTTCGAATATTATTATAATATTTATCTGCATGTGTTGGTTTTTTTAGCCATAATTGTTTTATGACAAATACCGTTGCATCATATTTTCATTATAAACAAAGTTTCGAATCATTTTCTCATATTTTTGGAAAGCCAGAGCGAAAACGCAAATTTTTTGAAAAATTCTAAATCCCATAAAATCCGAACCCCTTTTCCGATTTCGGTCAAATTCAATACCAAACAACACTAAGGGTACTTGCACTTATAAAAAATTATTCTGCAAAATATCGTCAATTTTACGAAAGTTAGAGCGCGCACGTGCTTTTTTGAAAAAATTCAAAAAGCTATAAAATAGAAATGTCTGCACATATTTTGTAAAAAATTTACACAGTTTAAAAATGGGATGTTCTTTCACTTGCGTGCCAAATTTGACCTCAATCGGTTAAACGGTTCTTGTGTTATAGGCGGTTAAATTTTCGAAACCCTGCACACACATACATACGGACATTTTTTCTAAACCATTTTTCTGGACGTTTTGGACCATTCTGAGTGTCTTGACATAAAAATCTCGAAAAAAAAATTTTTCATGAAAACAAAGCTTCCTCTATGAGGAAGCAAAAAAGCAACAGACTTTAAATAAACGTTATTTTAAAGCTAAAACTATCACAGGTACACAAAAGTATTATTGCGTTATACCAAATACAGATGGATCTCTCACAATGAAACTGATTTCTAGCTTAATTCAGACTTATTCTTGCAAAATATTTAAACGCCAAAAAAGTAAAATAAAAAAAAACTTGTAAAAGTTATAAATAAAATTCAACCTACAAATTTAAATTTGGACTTGAATTGTTTGTTATAATGATGTATGATGTTTTTTCAAATTTCGTCTCATAAAACCGCCAATAATAAATAAATAGTAAAAAATTAATTAATTTAGATATTAAAAAAATTATAACCCATCGTTATCCCATTACGAGACTAGGCTTAAAATTTGTGTTTTAGGGAGTAATATTTTTGAAATTAAAAAAAAAAAAAAAATACAAACAATCTTAAAATTCCTGTTTTAACTTCAAAATAAAATAAAAACAATTAAATTCATAATGAATAATTTCTTGCATATATTTCGCAGAAAAATCCTCAAAAAACGCGAATTTAAAAAATAATAAGACCCAAATCGGACAATTTTCCACCAAGTTATGGCTATTTAAAAAAAAAATCACCAAAATTATCAAAAATTCATATCTCCCGATTGGCTGGATGAAAAAATTTGAAAAAAATCATAGAAACCTTTTCTGAGGGATAGAAAAAAATGCCCAAATTTCAGTGAAATCGAAGATTCAAAGTCTATCAGTAGGGTGAGTTGGCATGGAATGCCCCATTTATATTGTAGTAAGGACATTGACCTTCCAGAAGAGAGCTGACATTGTAAGTCGGCAATTCTTGCGTCTACCCGTGCTTGGGCAGGCATACGACCTCGAGTGATATCCCTTCCGGTAGCTACTCGTTCCCAGTTCAACTCTTCATTCCTAATACATTTTTCGAGACGCTCTGAAATAGGTTCAAATAATTTCTTCATTTAATGGAATAATACACTCCTCAAGGACAATAAATAAAAGCCAACCATTTTATGATAGTAAGTTTATGTAAAATTCCTTGAAAAACTGATGGCATTCGAAACAGAACTACACTACAGAGCAAATCTGTAAAGCAGAACAAAATTTTCTTTCGTTTATGATATAAATAAACTTTAATGCTATACCGCTCGGTCGGTAACAAAAACTGTAAAACGTTGTTCTTGTGACCACACTTGATTTTTCAGGAAAAGGAAGAAGTACTCACTGTGTCTGTACTCTGCAGTGAGTACTTCCCGACTTTTATTCGAAAAATCAACCGTGGCGAAGAATAACACTCCCGGAAGATTCAGCTACAGGAAAGTTGGATAAATCATTTTTATGCCATAAATCTATTATGGAGAGGAACTCTATTGATGGTGCGATGAACTAAAAGGCACTGACACATCGCCTTGGTAACATATTTCATGCTTGGTTATGCAAATACTGTACAATATTTTTCAGTTCAGCCGTAATTCCTAAAATCTCTTCTGATTCTAGTTTTACAAAATTAAGAAAACCGTCGCTTTATACAAAGTCAATGATTTAAAAGAATCATGGGTAAACTAACTGAAAATAACCTGTACATGAACCTATGAAAATCCAGATATTGGGATGAGCGCCCCCGAATCTTCCGACGATATGCCGATGAAATGTTTCGCAGATGTTGTTTGTTCGCAACGATGCGTTATTCACCGATACTACATCCGCCAGAGGTGCCCACTGTCTCCTCATATAGCGAAAGAATTGCGTAACAGCAGGATATTCATTTATTATCTGATTGCCAACCTCTGCTGTGATATCGAGACTTTCGATAAAAAGTGCTGCAGGTGCAAGCGGTATGCACATTGCCATTAATAGTGCGTCTCGAGGTGCACCGTTCAATCTGAGTTTCAGCCACTTCTTCTGGAGTGCCTATTTATACCCAGAAAAAAATCTAGTTAATGGGACTAGAACCTACTTATTTGAAATAAATGTATTTATTTAAATCGCGGCCTACTAGTCGTATATTTGGGGCAATCCACCAGAAATCGTACGGTTTGAAAAATAACAATTTTTGATTTTTTTTGTTGGTATTTTCTAGTACCCCTCACAAGAGACTTCCTCCTAAATTTTGAATTTTTTTTTATCGCTGGTTAAAAAAATATCGAATTGTAAAAAACCCGGTCTTCCTTTGGTTTTTTACTAATAACTTTCTTAAAAATTGTCGAAATTCAATTTTTGTTCAACATTTTTGTTTTTAGATGGCCTTTACAGAAAAAAAAAAATTGTGTGTTTTTAATCGAGATTTTTGAGTTTCAAGTTTTTAATCGTGTTTTTAAAACTGCGTGTCCTTCGATTTCCTTGAAGATTTTCTATTTTTAACTTCAATCCATCCTGAAACTTTTAAGCTCGGTCCAGTAGTGGGCCTTCCATAATTACTTTTTTTTTTTCAATTTTCAAAAAAATAACAAAATAATTTTTTCGCTATAAATTATTATCAGTACCGATTTTTGACACTGTATACTATTTTTTCTTACTATAAATTGATTTCGATATTTTTTTTATAAGTAGGGATTTGAAAGCACTAAATGAAAGTTAGTTCTATTTATGAGCAATTATAACAAACGTTTGTCAAATTGCTCATAAATAGAACCAACTTTTATTTACTGCTTTTAAATCCCTAGTCAGAAAAAAATATCAAAATCAATTTATAATAAGAAAAAAAAAGTATACAGTGTCAAAAATCGGTACTGATAATAATTTATAGTGAAACATTTATTTTGTTATTTTTTTGAAAATTGAAAAAAAAATTGAATTTCGACCATTATTAAGAAAGTTATTAACAAAAAAAACCAAAGAATGACCGGTTTTTTTAATCCGATATTTTTTAACCAGTGATCAAAAAAATTTCAAAATTTAGGAGGAAGCCTCTTTTGAGAGGTCCTAAAAAATACCAAAAAATTTAAGAAATCAATTTTTTTTTCTTCAAACCCTACGATTTCTGGCATGCCCCATATACTAAATAATTTTTTTGGGTGTAGATAAAGAAATATCAAATTAAGTTATTATTCAAGGAGAGAAATTAATATTATATTTTCTGGAATTCCTTTCACCTGGCATAGATGAAACCAACAACCGCGTGTTTCAACCCCAGGAAAAACCTCACGAACAGAGTTGATGATTGCCCTTTCGAAATCGCTAGTGACCCTAGTCAAATTCACTCGCATGCCTGGGACGAGATCGACAATAAAGCGCCATATTGCAATGTACATTGCTGTAGTTTTTCTACTACAAATGACGTAAAGAACTGGGAAAGCCTGAAAAGCAGTTCACGCACATTAGAATTCCAACAGACATTTCGCCGTTTTAATAACGTAATATATATTTATCAAAATATTTGTAAAATAGTTTCAATTACGTGTGAATAAAAAGCAACAAAATTACCACACCCATTCTTCTTATATGAATGATGAGAATTTGGAGAGCTTTCGGCTTCTTCGGGGTTATCTATATGATATGAATTTATACGATAGTCTCATATGTGTTACTTCGAAAACACTCATCATGAATTTTTACCTTAAAAGTGCAGTCAACGAACATTTCAGTAGCTATGCCAAGTCGCTCGAGCATAGAATTTCGTGCAAACACAAGAGCAACGGACTGATCAGCTCCTCTTGCCATGCCGCGGTAGATTTCGTGTGTTGGGTGATAATCTAAAAGAATACGATTCAACCCTAGAAGATCGTCCGGAATCGCTGGGCGAGCTCGCACTCTTTCACGTTCCATCGTAGATCGCATGGAAAGCAAAGTAACATTAGCAGCGACTTCCGGATATCTGCGCAAACGCACACCATTTAATGCTGATTGTCAAATTTACTACGACGACACATGAAAATAATTGAAATGTTATGAGTATATCCGTAACTTTTAACTTGAAATTCAATGTACATGCACCGAACATTTCTAAATATTATAAATTAAATAAATATATGTTATAGTCTCTATATTGCATGAACGCTGTATTAAAATTTAAATACATATGTGTTCTGAACTTCAATTAATTTCGTAGAATAATTCGAAATTTACAATACTCTGTACTTCTATCACAGTTTCAAGTATGAAATTAGCAAATTTCACAAACCTAAGTACATTAAATTTCAAGTTTTTTCTTGCAGTGTACCTACCGCAGTGACGCGTCTCTAAATACATCGTCAAAACTCCGTAAAGTTTCTCTGCACAATCGAATGATTTCCGTTTTCATTTGAATTTCGCGTGACATAAACGGATTGCTTAAGTGTCCCCTGTGATTATGAACAACTAGAACTTCACCACGTTGGATTCTTACTGTCCCGGGACATTTTGTCGTTGAGCGGGTGGAACAACGATACGTGTCGTTAAGTGCGGCCGTAACGTCCTTGTGGTACACAAACCCGTCGTGAATGAATTTGCTCGTTCCGGCTCGATTCCCTGGCACCTCTTCCATCTGTAAATCTTATATTCACACCATTCATGCACCAAATCATTTACATAGATAGGTATTTCGATCCACGCCTTAACGACATTATAGCAAAGAACGAAAAACTAACGAATAACTTAATATTGTCTACAAATTCTTGAGACTAGAGTTCAGAAAAATCGAAGGCAGAGGAGCAATTTCCCATCTAATTATAATAACCAATAATTCACACTAATACCTATCAATTCCCAGCTTGGAGTGAACGTCGCGTCAAGCGGAGATTGCGCGACTCGTCTGTTTCGATTTTCAGAACTCTATAAACCAGCAATTTGAAAAAGTATGGATTTAATTTCTTTATAGTCTTTTATATTATTTGATAAGGTCGAGAGATATTACTGAAGCGTATATCTTTTTTCCTAAACAATTTTGTGCATGTTCTTAACTTAATTACCGGGACGATTATAGTCGCGTAGCACGTATATAACTTAGACTGTCTAAAAAAAAAACTTTTTTTTTTCTTTCCTCCCACTTCATAAAATCATAGTTCATACCATAAGATTGAACCTCGTGAAAGGGGAACCCCGTACGATTTTTTCTAGAGGTGCCGCAAAACACTTTTGTATTTCCCATTTGATTAACACGTGAAGCATCGGTCTGTGACGTTTGAATGAAGACAGAAAATTTTCTTTGAGATGGATGCGACTCTTCTTGGCAGCGATTTGTCACCTATTCAGTGTCTTTCCAAACGACCAGTTATAGAACCTTTTCGACCACTGGGAATAAAGTTATTCGCTATTAAGTAACGAGTCATTTAACTAAAAAATAGGCCAGAAATTCATTTAACTGTAACTTTTAAGCTATTCGACCGAATCAGCTCAAATTTGAACAACATGTACAGTACTGCCTAATCTTTAATTGGTATAAATTTCGGAAAAATCGATCAACATATTTCATTTTTATAAGATTTTTTTTAATTTTGAAAAAAGTATGTAAATGCTCTAGCTCGAATGAATTTTTAGCTATCGGGCTGCAACTTCGTATTAAAATGGTGGTAATTAATGCGACCTTCGGTATTGAATTTGGGCCAAATCTGTAACACGGTTCCGTTTTTATGACATTTTGAATTTCACGAAAAATGTGTGTCTTTTAAATCGACCAGTTATAGAACCTATTCGACTACATGGAATAAAGTTTTTCGCTATCAAGTAACGAGTCATTTTTAACTAAATAAAATAATGTGAAAAAATCCAATTTTTCGGAAAGCATTTGTTTTTTGGTATCATATTTGAATGAAAATACATATAATTTAATCAATTTATATTTCGGTTACAATGTACAAAGTAGGTTTTACGTTTGTATTCTATAGACTGCGCATGATAAGTAATTTAAGGTAGTCGGAGCGGTGCAGTTCCGCCAAACGTGAGTTTCAGGAAAAAAATCGAACACTTCTCGATGAGATAAAAATCTGAAAAAATTAACCTAGTAGAACGTGCTGCAAAGACTGTTTTTGTATAATAATAACTCCAAAATGTTATTAACAAATTAAAGAAACCAATAATTTTTCAACAATTCACCCGCTAACTTAACTATTCTTTTCCATAAAAATGATTCGTTTATTTTTCTGAATACGTATGAATTTTTTCAGATTTTGTTGTGACCTCTGAAAATTACGTTTTTTTCACAGTTTGAACATTGATGACGCGTTTTTCAAAGATTACGAATAATTTTGAAAAAATGTATACGTATTCAATTCAGGTAGCGACTCGACTATACGTTATATCTTTTTCTCTAATGAATTTTGTGCGTAATCAGTCTGATTTGACACCAGTCTCTCCCCCCCCCCCGTAATCTTTAACGCAACCCAAATAATCATCTGATAAAGAAAGAGCGCTCAACACGGCGCTGAAAATTGGAAAATCGATAAAATTGAACGTCGTTTTCGTTACTAATCTCCATGGTATCCAGTTTATGTCAAAAAGGTCAGGCTATCAGCTGCATCTTAAGTAAGAATAACATTCCAATTATATTTTCCATCCCCCGTATTTTTTTGTCGGTGTTATCCGTTGACTGGGAGCTGATTTGGCATGGAATTGGGTTTTTATGGACTTATTCGTGTAGATGGAGGAAATTGAGGGAGTCAGGGCTGGAACACGGCGATATGTCCATGGGGGTTTCGCATATCACCTGGACGTTAGGAACAACGTTTATCGTTGCGCTTTTCGCGGAAGTCTTCGGTGTCGCGGCCTAGCACATGTGCGAGAAAATCGGGTGGAGATAATTCGACCGTGTGTGACCCACCCACCTAACCCATTTATAGTAGAAGAAATTCGCATGCGAAACGATCTGTTAAGATTGTGCAGAGAGACATGGATGCCCATTCATGAAATCTACCGCGAGGTATCGTTCGGGTAAGCTGATAATTTATTATCTGAAATCCAAATTGGTAATACGACTCAGTGGGTAAAAAGCACTGTAATCTAAAACTATCTGACACGGTTGCACTGTTTAAAAAAATTACTAGAATATCACAGAATCAGACTGGAAGTTTTTTTTTCACAGGCTGTACCATAAATTTATTGTCCATTTATACTGCAAAAGATTCGAGAAATGTGGAAATTTACTGTGCCAAAATTCATGAAACTGTAATTTTTATACAAACATCACTGTTGTACATATGAATTAACAAATCCGTTAACTAATAATAAGTTCATTTTCATTTTTCATTTTTCATCATGTAATAACTGGATGACTGCAGACTTTTCTAAAACTTCCATAAAACTTTTATAAAACTTCACTCTACTATTGTAAATTTTACCGTGAATGTCATATTAATCATTATTCATACACCAGTTTTGTACATTTAGTATTACTTGTCACAGTAAACTTACAATCTTTTTAACAGTGTTTTTATGAATGGAAGCTAAAGGTTGTGCCTCTTGACAAAATAACTATTCTATTTTACACGGGTGGGGATCCGTAACAGGAGTGAGGGTCAAAATAGCGAGTGACAGATATTCTGAAGGTTCAAAATAGCGAATTTAATAATAACGAAAATAAATTATTCGAAATTTTTATTTACGTAGGATCATTAAGTCGAATAACTTTTTTGCCGCAAGATTATTTACTCGGATATTAATTTCTTCGAAGCAATGCACGACGACTATCTATATTTTGAGTTATCAAAAACTGGATTTGAAAAATATAAAAAGTTCATATATCTAAAATTTAAAAAGAGGAATGGTTAATACGTATAACAGCCATTACATCGAAAGAAATATGCCGAGAATACGAGTTCCGAAAGAGCAAAACGTAGTATTATCATTCTCCTTATTGAATTTCGGTATGAATTTAATTTAAGATTTTTGAGCTCTCAATATTTATTTACAATACTATGGACTTTCTTAATCGTGACGTTTCTAGATTAAGCCGTTCGTTGTTTTAAGATTCGTTAATTTAGCCACTCTGCATTATGAACTTTCGCTATTTTGACCCCCACGTCGTAACAGAATTTGTGGTATGATTAGTTCCACGTATGCCTTCGCCGTTTTCAGCATACCTTATTTCCCTTTTCGTTTTCCTGTGCATTTAGATATGCTCCGGAAGTGCAAAACAGTATATCACTGCGTACTATCAGATGGTCGATGGAACGAGAGAGAGCAAGAGCCCTCCCGCAATTATCGAATAATTTAATGATCATGGGAATCGTTCTGCGCGATCATCCTCCAATGCAAAATTTATACCGCGGTTCTGCGCGAGGAGAAGATGGAAATCATGCGCTTATTTTTGCACGAGAAGCCATGATAGAGCGAATGAATACTGTGCATGAGATTTTCATAAGCTGCCCCATTGAGGTAAGTGATTTTGCATGATTTTCCAATTTTTAACGCCAATTTTCCTTTCTGCGTACATTGTCGAAGTGGGAAGTCAGAGAACTTCAAATATTTTTACATATTTTTTTACATGATTTCTAATTTATATCTAACAGATCGTAGTACGACCGGATTTAGTACGTTACCAAATGATGACGATATATGTGCAATTGTTGGAAACGGTAAATAATTGTACTTGAGTTTTTTATTTTACTGTAAAAACGGTATTTTATAATAACTGTTGTATTCCTATTTAAGGCTGTACCAGTAATGTATATCCTCCTCGAACATGTAAGCAAGCCTTCTTTGGTCGCTGTATGGCGATTGTTAGCCCGTTCGGCGCCAGGGTTCCAGGCCAGTCTTGCACGAGTGATTTGCCCTTACATGAGCGACGTAACGAGTTCGATCCGCGAAGTTTTTCAAGGGATAGTGATTCGTGGGTGTTGGTTTTTTTGGATCGAGGTAAGTTATCCGAAAGAACGCCAACACATCTTATCAACATGTATTGTTGTCTTTATTTATTTACTTCATTGTTTTCTTTCACTATATTATTGATTGATAAGAATTAGAATCATTAAAATAAAATAAAAGTGTTCTAAATAGGTACTCTGTAGAAAGTGGCGACTGCTCGAACTGACTGCAGCTCCACGAGACGTTCTCTGGATGGCCTTGTCGCTACCACTTGCCCAGGTTGTTAGATTCGCTGAAGGCCTCCAGCGCATTGAAGCAATCGGAGACAGAATTGTCGACCAACATCCGGCTATCCTGATATTCGTCCACTATCTGAGGACCCAGTGGCTATCACTGTCTGATTTGGTATCGGTTGCAAGGCAGTCTTTGGGTGCGAACGAGCTATGCGAACGATTCGAACGCTATCTTGTCGGAAAGCTTAATGGTCCATATCGGAACTTCTGGATTGTCTTCGGTAAGCACACTAAATGTTTGTGACTGTTCGGAACATTGGTATATGAGACATTCCACACTAACTCAGCCACCCAATTTTTCAAATTTCGCCAATGGCGTCAAAAATACGTCAGATCAATTTACTGAAAAATAAAAAAAAAATCCCAAAATTGTAGGCCCCGAAAATGTTTGGTTTTCAAAAAATTTCAAAGTATTTGATTTTTCGCTAATTTAATCATATCTCGGAGACGATTGATCATTAAAAAAAGTCTAAAAAACGAAAATTTTTGTTATTTTATCCGTCATTTGAAAAAAATAAGACAGATTTTTCACAGTGGTTCAAAAGGGCGTTTTACGTGTTTTTACCTTTTTTATGCTAGTACACGTAGAGGGCCCATCGTTTTTCGACTCGCAATTTTCCTGTATGTTTATAACATTAAAACAGAATTTCCCTCCGACGGGCGCGATGGCAAACGCAATCGTTCTCAAGATATTAATTTTAAAAGATTTGTGAAAATCGTCAAAAATCGTTTTTAATTAACATCTTAAGAAAGATTGCGTTTGCCATCGCGCCCGTCGGAGGGAAATTCTGTTTTAATGTTATAAACATACAGAAAAATTGCGAGTCGAAAAACGATGGGCCCTCTACGTGTACTAGCATAAAAAAGGTAAAAACACGTAAAACGCCCTTTTGAACCACTGAGAAAATCTGGCTTATTTTTTTTTCAAATGACGGATAAAAAATCGTTTTTTCGACTTTTTTATGATCAATCGTCTCCGAGATATGATTAAATTAGCGAAAAAACATAAACTTTGAAATTTTTTAAAAACCAAACATTTTGGGGCCGTACAATTTTGGGATTTTTTTTTAATTTTCAGTAAATTGATATGACTTATTTTCGCCGCCATTGATGAAATTCGAAAAAATGGGTGGCAGAGTTGGTGTGGAATGTCTCATATGTGACTACTGTTTTTTTATGTCGGAGCACTCCTTGTATTAATTAAATTTAAATATATAGAAAAAATCGAGTCACTTATCACGATACATGAAGCTAACTGGAACCAACCGAGACCAGTCGCTCAGAATCGATCTGCAGTTCGTGAAGAGGCTCGGATTGGTGATCTTCAAGACCGCTTGTCTACGGCGAGGTTAGTATTTTCGCAAAATAAATAGCACAATGAATATATGAACTGTTTTTATATTGCTTAGACTCAGCATTGAAGAATTTTTACTCGGCATCACGGATCATCGCCGACGAGCGACTGTTGAAAATTTCTTTTTCGATGGTAGAGGTAAACCTCGCGAGCAGGTCATGAACAGAGCATACTTTTTTTAAAAACCTGCGTTAAATTTAATTTACATTACTTCTCCCGAATTGTTTAGACGACTGGCATCCGATTGACGATGAGCAGATGAACCGGAGAGACTTCGAAGTTAATGGAGCAGCTGATGGTGCGGCTCCGGGGTTGCTGGTTCAAGAAGAAGTTGTGGTCGCGGCTGATGGTGCGGCTCCGGCGTTGTTGCTTCAAGAAGAAGTTGTAGTCGCGGCTGATGGTGCGGCTCCGGCGTTGTTGGGTCAAGAAGAAGTTGTAGTCGCGGCTGATGGTGCGGCTTTGGCGTTATTGGTTCAAGAAGAAGTTGTAGTCGCGGCTGATGCTGGAGCAGGTATTAAAATATGCTTCACTTTATTCGGTGCAATAATGGAGATTTTACGCACGCTTCACATGCATGAAACCCCTATTTTCACACCTTGTGAAGTGAAATTTTATATAATACTCATTGGAAAGAGTTTTTCTTAACGCGTGTGATCCGCGATTCGCACTCGTAGGAAAAAGTCATAATACTATTCGGCATCCACTTCCAGATGAGGTACATAATGAAATGGAAGGCGACGGAATAGGAGTAGAAGAAAATGGAGGACAACGCGAGGGTAACGAAGAAAGAATGGAGGAAAATGATGCGCAAGTACAGGAAGATAGAGTTCAAATACCGGAAAATGAAGGAAGAATAGAGGAGGTCGTGGCACGAATAGACGACATTGAAGCACCAGAAGAAGAAAACGGGGAACCACCCGAGGAGAACAGAGAGAGAATGGAAAGAAATCACGCGCGAGTACCTGAAAATATTCAAAATGAAAACGATGAGGACAATGGCACTGTCGATGTGCGCATTAGGCCCTGTTCAGTCTGCCTCATAGAATGCCCGCGCGTCCTCTATTTGAACTGCAGGCATCTCGTCATGTGCGAGACCTGCGATACCCAATTAGTAGCACGCAAGTGCCCAGTATGCCGTGCCCCAATTATCTCTACAACTTCAGTTTTCTACGCCTAAATGAAAAATACGATGTTCAATTATCTGATGTTAATTTGTGTCCATTCTATTATCTGTGGTAGTACTTTCACCTCAGAGTACGAATCATCTCTGGACAATTCTTCGTTTAATTATTTAATGATAATATTGTAGTAGTGACGGTAAGCGGCCGTTGCTTATAATAATTATGTAGGAATGCGGCTACGGTTCTGCCATCTCCCAGATGTAAGGGAGTAAAATGAAAACAATTGTTTCAGATATCTTGGTGACGTTTCGGTTCAAAGTGCGGACCCTCTTCAAACCATTTTAATAACATCTGGAATGTGTCATACATATTTGTTTTTGTGTGGACAATATAAACGCCTCATAATCAAATATTTATGTACTAATTACACTACAATTATAATAAACTATACAATAAGTTTCTAGGGTTACATACATTTTAAAACCCTAGACACTTATTGTATAGTTTATTATAATTGTAGTGTAATTAGTACATAAATATTAGTCTATGAGGCGTTTATATTGTCCACACAAAAACAAATATGTATGACACATTCCAGATGTCATTAAAATGGTTTGAAGAGGGTCCGCACTTTGAACCGAAACGTCACCAAGATATCTGAAACAATTGTTTTCATTTTACTCCCTTACATCTGGGAGATGGCCGAACCGTAGCCGCATTCTTACATAATTATTTTAATGTTAATACTTTGAGCTTTAGTGCCAATTCAAAACATATTTTGACCCCCACTCGGGTAAATGCGTTCGAAAAGAAGCATCATGCTTGTGCTATATTAATATTTTGTAAGTACATAATAAAATATTAGCACGGATAAAAAAAGGTCTGGAGTAATAAACGTGTATACCTAACATGTGTAACGTGATATACTCTATAGTAGTTATATACGTGCTACGCGACTATAATCGTCCCGGTAATTAAGTTAAGAACATGCACAAAATTGTTTAGGAAAAAAGATATACGCTTCAGTAATATCTCTCGACCTTATCAAATAATATAAAAGACTATAAAGAAATTAAATCCATACTTTTTCAAATTGCTGGTTTATGGAGTTCTGAAAATCGAAACAGACGAATCGCGCAATCTCCGCTTGACGCGACGTTCACTCCAAGCTGGGAATTGATAGGTATTAGTGTGAATTATTAGTTATTATAATTACATGGGAAATTACTCCACCGCCTTCGATTTTTCTGAACTCTAGTCTCAAGAATTTCTAGACAATATTACGTTATTCGATAGTTTTTCGTTCATTGCGATAATGTTGTTAAGGCATGAATCGAAATACCTATCTATCAAAATGATTTGGTGCATGAATAGTGTGAATATAAGCTTTACAGATGGAAGAGGTGCCAGGGAAGCGAGAAGGAACGAGCAAATTTATTCACGACAGGTTTGCGTACCACAAGGACGTTACGGCCGCACTTAACAACACGTATCGTTGTTCCACCTGCTCAACGACAAAATGTCCCGGGACAGTACGATTCCAACGTGGTAAAGTTCTAGTTGCTCATAATCGCAGGGGACACTTAAAAAATCCGTTTATGTCACGCGAAATTCAAATGAAAACGGAAATCATTCGATTGTGCAGAGAAACTCTACGGAGTTTTGACGATATATTTAGAGACGCGTCACTGCGGTAGGTACACTGCAAGAACAAACTTGAAATTTAATGTACTTAGGCTTCTGAAATTTACAAATTTCATACTTGAAACTGTGATAGAAGTACAGAGTATTGTACATTTCGAATTATTCTACGAATTTAATTGAAGTTCACAACACATATGTATTTTAATTTTAATACAGCGTTCATGCAATATAGAGACTATAACATATATTTATTTAATTTATAATATTTGGAAATGTTCGGTGCATGTACATTGAATTTCACGTTAAAAGTTACGGATATACTCATAACATTTCAATTATTTTCATGTGTCGTCTTAGTAAATTTGATAATCAGCATTAAATGGTATGCGTTTGCGCAGATATCCGGAAGTCGCTGCTAATGTTACTTTGCTGTCCATGCGATCTACGATGGAACGTGAGAGAGTGCGAGCTCGCCCAGCGATTCCGGACGATCTTCTAGGGTTGAATCGTATTCTTTTAGCTTATCACCCAACACACGAAATCTATCGCGGCATGGCAAGAGGAGCTGATCAGTACGTTGCTCTTGTGTTTGCACGAAATTCTATGCTCGAGCGACTTGACATAGCTACTGAAATGTTCGTTGACTGGACGTTTAAGGTAAAAATTCGTGATGAGTGTTTTCGAAGTAACACATATGAGACTATCGTACAAATTTATATTATATACATTACCCCGAGGAAGCCGAAAGCTCTCCAAATTCTCATCATTCATATAAAAAGAATGGATGTGGTAATTTTGTTGCTTTTTATTCACACGTAATTGAAACTATTTTACAAATATTTTGATAAATATATATTACGTTATTAAAACGGCGAAATGTCTGTTGGAATTCTAATATGCGCGAACTGCTTTTCAGGCTTTCCCAGTTGTTTACGTCATTTGTAGTAGAAAAACTACAGCAATGTACATTGCAATATGGCTCTTTATCGTTGGTCTCGTCCCAGGCATACGAATGAATTTGACCAGGGTCACTAGCGATTTCGAAAGGGCA
>CAXAOA010000078.1:15000-17500 GCA_963970395.1 Ephialtes manifestator | reverse complement strand
ACTTTTTTAATGAGTAATGGAACTCACATTCATTACCCATTACTTTTTTAATGAGTAATGGAACTCACATCCATCACCCATTACTTTTTTAATGAGTAATGGAGCAGGGATCCATCACCCACTACTTTTTTAATGAGTAATGGAACTCACATCCATCACCGTTTTTTAAAGTAATGGGTAATGAACGTGGTAATGGATATATGATAGTCCCATTACTTTAGAAAAATTTGCTTAATAAATAAATATATAAAAAAATACATCGGAAAATCGTTAAAAAAGTTAATAAATAAGTAGATAAATAGCAAAATCGTTCGAAAAATTGAAAAATAAGTAAATAAATATAATATCATTAGAAGTCTGCGGTTAAAACAGGTCGCGATAGACGGGCGATCTCTCAGAGACGAACTATCCGGATACCTGAAAATCTGAGCAATAGTCCTTTGCGACCTGTTTCATTTCTAACTTTTGACTAACTTTTAACGAACTTCCAATTTTTGACTAACTTTTAACTAACTTCTAATTTTTGACTAACTTTTAACTAACTTCTAGCTTTTGACTAACTTTTGACTAACTTTTGACTTTTGACTAACTTCTAACTTTTGACTAACTTTTGACTTTTGACTAACTTCTAACTTTTGACTAACTTTTGACTTTTGACTAACTTCTAACTTTTGACTAACTTCTAACTAACTTCTAGCTTTTGACTAACTTTTGACTTTTGACTAACTTTTGACTAACTTCTAACTTTTGACTAACTTTTGACTAACTTCTAACCTATGACTAATTTCGAACATTTGACTAACTTTTGACTAACTTCTAACCTATGACTAATTTCGAACATTTGACTAACTTTTGACTAACTTCTAACCTATGACTAATTTCGAACATTTGACTAACTTTTGACTAACTTTTGATTAACTTTTTACTGACTTTTGACTAACTTCTAACTTTTGACTAATTTCTAACATTTGACTAATTTTCAACTAACTTCTAACTTTTGACCTTTGACTAACTTTTGTCTAACTACTAACTTCTTACTTTTGACTAACTGTTGACTAACTTCTAACTTTTGACTAATTTCTAACATTTGACTAACTTTCAACTAACTTCTAACTTTTGACAAAGTACTAACTTTTGACAGACTTTTCAGTAACTTTCAACTTTTGACTAACTTTTGACAAAGTACTAACTTTTGACAGACTTTTCAGTAACTTTCAACTTTTGACTAACTTTTGACTAACTTCTAACCTTTGACTAATTTCGAACATTTGACTAACTTCTAACTTTTGACTAATTTTTTGTTAACTTTTGACTAACTGTTGACTAACTTCTAACTTTTGACTAATTTCTAACATTTGACTAATTTTCAACTAACTTCTAACTTTTGACCTTTGACTAACTTTTGTCTAACTACTAACTTCTTACTTTTGACTAACTGTTGACTAACTTCTAACTTTTGACTAATTTCTAACATTTGACTAACTTTCAACTAACTTCTAACTTTTGACAAAGTACTAACTTTTGACTGACTTTTCATTAACTTTCAACTTTTGACTAACTTTTGACGAAAGTTAGTTAAAAGTTAGAAGTTAGTCAGAAGTTAGTCAAAAGTTAGTCAAGAGTTAGAAGTTAGTCAAAAGTTAGTCAAAAGTTAGAAGTTAGTCAAAAGTTAGTTAAAAGTTAGAAGTCAGTCAAAAATTAGAAGTTAGTCAAAAGTTAGTCAAAAGTTAGAAGTTAGTCAAAAGTTAGTCAAAAGTTAGTCAAAAGTTAGTCAAAAGTTAGAAGTTAGTCAAAAGTTAGTCAAAAGTTAGTCAAAAGTTAGTCAAAAGTTAGAAGTTAGTCAAAAGTTAGTCAAAAGTTAGAAGTTAGTCAAAAGTTAGTCAAAAGTTAGTCAAAAGTTAGAAGTTAGTCAAAAGTTAGTCAAAAGTTAGTCAAAAGTTGGAAGTTAGTCAAAAGTTAGTCAAGAGTTAGAAGTTAGTTAAAAATTAGTCAAAAGTTAGTTAAAAGTTAGAAGTCAGTCAAAAGTTAGTCAAAAATTAGAAGTTAGTCAAAAGCTAGAAGTTAGTTAAAAGTTAGTGAAAAGTTAGAAATGAAACAGGTCGCAAAGGACTATTGCTAAGATTTTCAGGTATCCGGATAGTTCGTCTCTGAGAGATCGCCCGTCTGTCTATCGCGACCGGTTTTAACCGCAGACTTCTAATGATATTATATTTATTCATTTATTTTTTAATTTTTCGAACGATTTTTCTATTTATCTACTTATTTATTAACTTTTTGAACGATTTTCCGATGTATTTATTTATATATTTATTTATTAAGTAATTTTTTCTAAAGTAATGGGACTATCATATATCCATTACCACGTTCATTAAACATTATTTTAGAAATCGGTGATGGATGTGAGTTCCATTACTCATTAAAAAAGTAATGGGTGATGGATGTGAGATCCATTACTCATTAAAAAAGTAATGGATAATGGATGTGAGTTCCATTACTCATT
>CAXAOA010000078.1:5000-7500 GCA_963970395.1 Ephialtes manifestator | reverse complement strand
GTATCAAAGGCCAAACACAGGGTTATGGTTCCAAGATACGACTGGAAGAGCAGCTATAGCCGTTACCAATAGAGTTACAAAAGTTGGAGCGGTCGATGAATCGGCAGCAGACTTTGTATGGGCCGAGATAGATGGGATGCGAGTGTATAGCTGCTACTTCTCGCCGAACTTGGACTACCAAGAGTTCGTGTCGCAACTTGATCGCCTGGAAGACAGCCTCCGAACGGTGAAAGAAGACGTGCTGGTAGCTGGAGACTTCAACAGCAAGTCGCCGGAGTGGGGCTCTCGGAGACTTGATGCCAGAGGAGAGGCACTATCGGATCTGATTGGTAGACTCGACCTCGTCATCGTTAACGAGGGAAATAAGTTTACCTTTCGCCGTGGACAAACAGGCTCAGTAATCGATATCACACTATCTTCACCGGGCATAGCCGCAAGAACGACAGGTTGGGAGGTGCTGGAAGATTCAACACTCAGCGACCATCAATATCTGATCTTCAACATCTATAAGGAACCAAGGAGAGACCCGGATGTGGGGCAAAACGCGACAACCAGAGAGAGAGGTTGGGTATTACGGAGGCTTGAGAAACACAAGCTGATGGAGGTGCTGGAAACCGCAAAGCAACAAGGGCGTTTTCAGGCTCTAGCTGAATCCCAGAACCCGGACTCAATGGTGAGCTACGCAGTTGAGGTCATCACAGAAGCGTGCAATATTGCGATGCCAAGACGCAGGAATACGCCAGGGAGAAAAAAGATGGTGTACTGGTGGAACTCCGAAATAAAAGAACTGAGGAAAAAATGCATGGCAGCGCGAAGAGCAGCGCAACGTCGCAGAAGAAGAGGGGATGCGGAAACGTACCAGGCTCTACAATTAATCTTCAAAACGGCAAGGAAAACACTAAGAATAGCAATTAAAAGCAGTAAAAGACGGAGCTGGGAACTGCTACTCCGCTCAATCGAAGCTGACCCCTGGGGACTGCCCTACAGGATAGTCACCAAGAAACTCGGAGGCAGGCAGCCGATCCCAGGACTGGCGTGTTCGGAGAGGATGAAGGAGATAGTATCGACACTATTCCCTACTCATCAGCAAAGGCAAATAGAACCCCTGCAGGTAGGCGAGCGAACCATCGATCGTTTCACCATAGAAGAGTTGGAGGAAGCTAAGTTACGGCTCCAGCCTGGAAAAGCACCCGGACCGGATAACATACCAAACGAGATACTCAGAGCGGTGATAGAAAAATGGCCTGAATTGATGTTAGAGACATTTAACACATGTCTCTACCGAGGGGTGTTCCACGAACGATGGAAAAAACAGAAATTGGTCCTGCTACGCAAGGGGGACAAACCGCTGGACGAACCATCTTCGTACAGGCCTATCTGTCTCCTGGACAATATGGGGAAGATCTTGGAGAGATTGTTGTTGAATCGACTCGAGAAGTATATTGACGACAACGGGGGTCTGTCCCAGCGGCAATATGGTTTTAGGAAAGGTAGATCAACGGTTGACGCTATCGCGAGCGTAATCGGCACTGCGAAGCAGGCAAAACAGGGGAGTTGGAAGACAAAGGGTTTCTGTGCTCTAGTAACGCTAGACATCAAGAACGCCTTCAACTCGGCAAGGTGGGACGTTATCATGCGAGCTTTAGAAAATAGGGGTATTCCGGAGTATATAAGGCTAATGATCAGCAACTACTTGAGTAACAGAACCCTCATCTACGAGACGGAAGATGGCGAGGTCGAGTACGAGGTGACATCAGGCGTCCCACAGGGATCGGTACTTGGACCCTTCCTGTGGAATATCATGTACGACGATCTACTAAACCTACGTCTACCGGGAGACGCGATTATCGTTGGATTCGCCGATGACGTCGTGGTATTGGCCACGGCGAGAACTTCGGGCACCCTGGAGACCATTACGAACGAGTGCCTCCGGCGCACCAGCAACTGGATGACAGAAAATGGATTGCAACTGGCAGTGCAAAAAACAGAGGCTGTACTGGTAACGGACAAGAGGATATTTACCCCCCCAAATCTTATGTTGAAGGGACAGGTTATACCTTGGTCTAGGGCGGTTAGGTACCTCGGAATCCAGATAGACAGTGGACTTCGGTATGTCGCACACGTCATCAAGGTAACTGAGAAGGCGGCAGCGACGGCAGCCAGCCTAGCAAAGCTAATGCCAAATATTGGAGGACCTAAAGAGGAGAAGAGAAGATTGCTTAACAGCGTCATTCACGCGCAGATCCTCTACGGCGCGGAAATATGGTCAGAGGCTGCGGACAAGGTCGGAGCGAAGCGAAGGCTGGCGTCCGTACAGCGGCGGAGTGCCCTTAGGGTAATATCAGGGTATAGAACGATCTCGGAGGGAGCAGCCCTTGTCCTGGCGAGCACACCTCCAATCGATTTGCTGATTCGCGAGAAGCGGGAGATCTATGACGAACTTAGCCAATACGACGGAAAGCAAGAAAAGGAGCAGGCCAAAGACGGAGCCAAGGAAAGA
>CAXAOA010000077.1:2500-12500 GCA_963970395.1 Ephialtes manifestator | reverse complement strand
TACCTATTACCCCAATGTCGTGTGCTACCTGACTTGGAATTTTCTGTTTGTGTTAAATCAATGAGCTCTCTACAATCGCTCTTTGTTAGTTGAGATCGGGTGAATATTTATCTAACGTAAGCTTTCTAAGTGTAACTCTCGGCTATCCGCCGGCTTGCCGTGGTGTTGCGCGCTAGCGGTCAAGTGGACCGTTGCGATGTTTACATTTCGAGTCTCTTGTTCGGCGCTCTAACTCGACCGTGCTACGCTGCTATCTTTTCTTAGAGGCGTTTGAATATTCACCGACTTTCGGATATTGTGTTTGTGGTTTGTTTTATTCTCTCAGTCACATCGCGCTGTACTACGCGTTCTTGCTGATGCTACCTATCGTACTCTGACTATTCGATATAACACGTGCGTCTCGCGCGTAGTCGGCTACCTTGTATTGTTCTCTGTTTCCGTTAGTTATAATTCATTGACTCGAGATTTATCTGTCGCCCCTCCCTTCAGATAATTAACGGTCAGTTCACTAAAATTAATTCCAATTGATTTCATGCATTTTTATGGCATTCTTTATCAACATTGTCTAGATTATTGTTAATTTATCGTTTGCCTTGTCGTTTATTCGGAACGATGCTACCTTCGGATGCTATTGCTTTTGATTAGAGTCACGCTACCTATTATTGCGATCTTGAATGGCCGGCGAATACTTTGATGATTATTATTTTCATTGGCTACCTCAATCCGTGACGATGTTTTGTTTATTTTTCTTTATTTTATATCGAGTCCCGGCTACCTAGACTGATCATTCTTGTCCACCTTATAAACGACTTTGCGCCTTGAGGTACTCTCAAGTGCAGCCCGGGAAAGGTTAATAAACCACTCAGTTCCCTAACAATTCTGGTTTTGTCGCCTCATTATTTCGTCCACCCCCCTCTACCATATTTCAGCTCGCGGAGCCTGAGTTAGTCGCGTGCCTTGTGGCTTTCACCGCATCCTCGCCCGACCACGCATGGGACTCTGCATTATCGGCGGCAAAAATAAGTCGATGTAAGTCGGCGGCACTTCGGTGCCTGGCGTCCAGCTGCCGGTGAAACAGAGTTCCGAGAGTCATTTATTTTGCCGGTTTTAATACTTTGTCTTTCTCTTTTTTTTTGTTGTCTATCATTTCGGAAATATAGATTAGTTCGGTGCGTGAGTCGTGGCCGAGGAGGGAGAGCTTGGGTTGTGAGGCCCAGCCGGGAAACACCTCACAAATTGGCGCCCAACGTGGGGCTCGAGGTGACAAAACTAGAAAAGAATGACTAGGGTATAGTTTAGTTGATAATTTTTTTTTTGGAAACAGATAACATCTCGAGTTAAATTTGTGGCTATCTATGTTTTGCGATCATATTTCATTTCTTTGTTTCTTCGCGAGTTCAGTTTTGTTTTCTTCCCTCTGTTCTCTTGTTGTTTTTTTTTCCTGTTTTTTTTGTTTCTCGTACATAATTGAATAACCGTAATAAATCCCAACTTCGAATCTCGTAAGTAAGGCCGTATCTACCGAATTTCCAGATTAACGTACGCTACCTACTTGGTAAATTTTTCCTTTTTTTTCTCTCGCTCTCTCACCGTGTTGCTTACAATTTACGCTCCCTAACATTATTATTTCAATACCAGGAACTCGCTGTTTCGACGACCTCGAATGAATAACTAGAATATCTTACGTTGCGATGTGCCGTGTTTTGCGTTTTTATATTTCAGCTACGTGTTCGCCTAACCGTCTCTCGCTCAAATCCGCCGTATTTGAACGGTTTGGGGACAATAATAATCTCTCGCTCGTTTCTTGCGCTTGATCCCTTATAGCCGACTTCGACGTTCTGTGTTGACCAGAATAAGACAATGGGGCGAACCGATTGTTTTTGCAGAGCTAGTTGAAGAACTCGCTATGAAGGATTAGCGATCACGCGCCTTCGCGGCGTTTACGTGTTATTGTCGTCGACTTTATTTACGTTCAAGGATTACCGGAGTCCGTTAGGGATTATCGCCGAAGATGGTCCCACGTACGGAATTTGTTTGGCCTCGCCTTTCTTCCCTTTACCCCTCACAGCCCGGCTGTTAGTGGGAAGTAAATTCAACGATCAAGTGGGGGCCTTGAGCATTTCAGCTTCTAGGATACCGTATCAGCCATTCCGATTTCGACTCCGTAACGTACCGGTCAGCCCTTCGCGAAGTGATCCATTAGTGATTAACCTTACTCGTATACCATTGTGCCTAAAATTTATCCTGTGCTACGTTATACTCTAGCCTCACGACTTAGTGATTGTCCTTGCTACCTTGGTAAATCGGGATCAATTTTTTTTTTTTACTACGTTTGGCCCTCCTGATTCATCACGCCCACTGAGCTTTTTAAGGTCCCTTACTAGCAGCGAATTTTTTTTATTTTTATCAAACTTTGCTACCTCTTACTAGCAGTTATTCTCTCTAAACCTAGTTTATTAGTATTCGCTACCTTTAAAGTCTTCATTTGTGGTGAAATCCGGTACCTATTATTAATACTCGCTACCTTTAAAGTTTTCACTGGTATTGAGATCTGCTATCTATTATTATCATTGGCTACCTGTAAAATTTCCATCTGTATTGAAATCTGGTACCTATTATTAATATTCGCTACCTTTAAAGTTTTCATTTGCATTGAAATCTGCTATCTATTATTAGTATTCGCTACCTTTAACGTTTTTATTTATTTTGAGATTTGTTATCTTTTCTTAGTAGTCGCTACCTTTAAAAATTCCGTTAGTGACATCCACTATCGGGTACTAGTCAACATTACGTCTAAGATATTTTATAGAACGTTTTGCAGATTAGCTACCTACTGCTAGTAACGCCATCTCAACAATTTCTTGCTGGATTTATCCGGCCATTAACTACCCGCTGCTAGTAAACCTTTAGTTAGAAATCTCTATCCAGTCTGCGGGGTACGGATACCCCCGAGATACCACCGCTACGTTCGTACCCGTTCATTGAACTTTTTACCGCGCAGCTACCTGGTGCCATTATAAACTAAAGTGAAGAAACTCCTTCCTCCATAACATCGGACCCGTGCTACCTAGTGTCAGAAGCGCTCCGAATTAAAATAGCCACCAACCGAGTCTACCTAGTGCGTGATACCTCGTGACATAACGTCGGGTTGTCGTATCAACAAACCTAGCGCAACCTACTACTACTACGCGATGCCATCCGATATTGAGACGCCACCACCCGGTTCGGAACCAGCGCTTGAAGACGTCCCACCCGGCGATCCTGTCGGCGACTCGGGTTATGGACTGACCCCGGGTAGTTCCGCTAATGTTACCGCCCGGGAAGGCCAGGTAAGTGAGAATTCTGCGTTAGCAGGGACGCGTAATACCCTGCCTCCCCCGGTCGATCCAATCACGGCGCAACCTCAACCAAATATTGAGGCTCTCAATTTCGCGGATGCACTCCGGCCGAATGGCCCTATCGAGCGTACGGCGCCACTGCCTAATCCGTCGGCCACAACATCGCAACAGCCGTTGATGTCGGCTGCAGACCGCCAGCTATACCAACGCAATTCCACCATGCGGGGCGGTCCTCAGACATTGCATTTCTCGGGGTCTCCTAACCATACCTACGAAGCCCAACGCCCCGAACCTCAAAGAAACTCCCCTCCGTGCGAACAATTTTCGGGTCCGCGTTATCCTCCGTCTCCGACAACCGTACTGCATATTATGCGTAAATGGGACTTGTCATTTTCCGGCAGGCGCGGCGAAGACATCGAAACCTTTTTGCTACGTGTCGACGAGGGACGTGCCCTAATGCCCATTCGCGACGCGGAAATCATACGTTGCATACCATTTTTCCTCACCGGTATTGCCCTTCAGTGGTTCCGCAATAGTCAGGGGACGTGGAATACGTGGGATGGGTTCAAAAGAGCATGCGTTCAGAGATTTGGGGACCCGGACTATCAATACGCCCTCCGGGAAGAAATTATGCGCCGAACGCAGGGTATCGCGGAACCCGTAGCCGATTACCTAACTTGCCTTCGCGGTCTGTTTAATCGACTCCGACCACCATGGGATGAAAGCGACCAGATCCAGTACGCGCACAGAAACATGCTACCTAGATTACAGATTGCCATCCACCGCGACGACGTATTTGACTTCGATTCCCTGCAACACGTCGCGATCCGAACGGAAAAAAGTTTTAGGGCCGCGCGAACATACCGTCCCCCTCCGACAGCCGAGCAATCGCTCTGTCCAGAACTGGCGTACACTGGACCGCGAACCCCGCGTAATTCGTCCAACCACACTGCTTACGCCGCACTCGACCTGGTCGAGTACGATGGTTACGAGGCAAATCTTATTGCTACCTCCCCACGAGTCGACACCACTTCTGCTCCGTTAGTGGACGAGACGCTACCTGTCACCGATGCCGTAAACGCACTCCAAAACCACCAGCGACCATCTCGGCGTCGCGGTCCGCCCGCAACACCCACGCCGTGCCAAGCTACCTTGACGACCTCCCCTACGGAGCCGCTACCTACGCGTCAAACGTTACCTGAGCCGGTTTCGACCAACCCTTTTTGGCCAGAAGCGGTGGAGGCCGGAAATCCGCCTCCCACGCGCCCCACTCCCCGCCACGCGCCGCGACCTCGAGTATGTTGGAATTGTCAACGTCCCGGTCACAACTTTAACGATTGCGAGGCTGAGAAGCGTACGTTCTGTTACCGTTGCGGGAAATCGGGTGTAACCTCTCGGAACTGCCCTTTTTGTTCGGGAAACGCGTGAAGGAGCCTGTGCAACGGTCGGGCGCAAACATCCGCTCCTCAACGACGCCGACTGCTAATTCAGACCATTCGCCCTTCGGGAATCCCGCCGAGATCTGTTGGTTTGGTCAACTTCAAACCGAAGAAAGCGTTACCGCTTTCTTCATCACGTTCACCGTAAACGGTTGGCCTATTCGAGCCCTCGTGGACTCAGGGTCAAGCCGAACGTTTCTCGGACCGACCGCCATCCGCTGGATGGACGAACTGCAAATCCCTCGGCAAAACACCGCCCCACGCGGAGTGGAAATGGCGGGAGGGCAACGTGCTATCGCTCGCCAAACGGTCTCTCCTAAAATTTTATTGAACGGGAATACCTTCCCTATTACCGCGTATCTGCTACCTGATCTCGTGCTACCTTGTATATTAGGGTTAGATTTTTTGCGGAGCGCACGGTTCGTAGTAGATTTCGAAGAAGCTACGTGGTACTGTAAATCCCATCCCTTCCGATTTTACCGTTTCGAAGTACAACGGGACCAAGGCCCGATTCACGCTCTCTGCTGCGGGTTACAGGAATTATCTGACGACCAGGGACGCTCTCTGCAACAACTTCTCGATGAGGAAATACCTCCCGCCCCGGAAAAACCCGGAGCGACAACCCTAGCTGAACATCACATTGATGTGGGGGGTCACGCGGCAATTAAACAACGGTATTACGCAGTATCCCCCGCGATTGAACAGCTCATCCACGAGTCTGTGGACCAGATGCTGTCCGACGGCATCATCGAGCCGTCGGCCAGCGACTGGTCTAGCCCCATCGTTATGGTCAAAAAGCCTAACGGGAAGCGCCGGTTCTGTCTTGATTTCCGTAAAGTTAATAGTGTCACAAAACGGGACGCGTACCCCATTCCCTTAATGACTAGTATTCTCGATAAGTTAAGAAGAGCTCACTACATCTCCACGCTCGACCTCAGTCAAGCGTACTTTCGAGTCCCACTCGCCCCCGATAGTCGTGAGATAACCGCATTTACCGTACCGGGCCGTGGTTTCTTCCAATTCACGCGCATGCCCTTCGGCCTGACTAACGCCCCAGCTACCTTCCAACGCTTACTAGATCGCTTATTAGGCCCGGAAATGCAACCCTACGTCTATGTCTACCTCGACGACATCATTATTGTAACCAAAACCTTCGAGGAACACCTCTTTTGGCTGCGTAAAGTTCTCCGCAAAATTCAGGAGGCCGGTCTAACGATCAACCGCGAGAAGAGCGAGTTTTGTTGCTCGGAGGTGCGCTACCTTGGTTTCCTAGTCAACCGCCATGGACTACAGGTGGATCCAGACAAAACCGCGCCGGTCGTGAACTATCCCACCCCGAGAAATGTCAAACAGCTACGACGATTCATAGGTATGGCTTCCTGGTATCGTCGCTTCATCCCCGACTTCGCCACTATCGCTACCTGCCTTACAGCTCTCTTCAAAAAGAACGTGCGTTGGCATTGGGAAGAGGAACAGCAGCAGGCGTTTGATGAAATTAAGCGCCGGTTGACTTCCTCCCCTACCTTAATATGCCCTGATTTTAAGCTACCTTTTACCTTGCAAACTGATGCTAGTGGCGTAGGCTTGGGCGCAGTCCTAACGCAGGAGGTCGACGGAGTAGCACATGTAATCGCGTACGCCAGCCGTTCACTGAATAAGGCCGAGCGCAATTATACGACCACCGAACAAGAATGCCTTGCCGTCCTGTGGGCTATTCAGAAATTCCGCTGCTACCTCGAGGGGTACGAGTTCACAGTTATCACCGATCATGCGAGCTTACGTTGGCTTCATAACCTTAAAAATCCGTCAAGACCTGCCCCGTCGATGGACCAGAATGGAGAGCGGAGGGCCCGTACGTTCGGGATGCCGGCCGGAATATTCCCCGCGAACAACTTCCGACTCGCGAGGCCCGCCCGCGCCGCAGCCCGCCCCGACCTAGCCCCTACGACCGCGTGGAGTTCGTGGACCTCACCGACGAACACATGCTACCTACCCGCGCGATACCTAAACATCGACCATAGCAGGAGTTACTAGCTTCCCTCGGATTAAAACCCGCTACCTCCGCCGTCACTACACGACTGCCATACCTAATCTGCCCGCCCACGGAAACCCCGTTCGTTATTGCACCCCGGTAATGTTGTTTTAAATTGTATCCACGCCGCCTCTTACGCTACCTACACCGTCAACGCTACCTTCTCATAAACGCTACGTTAACTGGATCATTGTTACTGCCTTGCTTCCTATTAAAATAATATAATAACATTGTTTATCGTCTGCTGATTATTTTCTTTTTTTTTGTCCTTCCCTTCCTATGATCATCGTATATTTGTTTTAATTTCTTCGGTCCGTCTTGGTTGTGGTTGTTTGTCTGTGGTGCCATGGGGATCTTTGTGGCTACGCTTCGGCACGGGAAAAGTCATCATAGCTGTTCTGTCAGTTGCATCTCGTTTGTTTTATGTCTCGCTGCGATCGACCAATTAATCACAGAAGTGGGCCGGTGCTTTGAAAGCCTGGTTGGAGGTTGAGATCTGGGCCCCGAAAAGGCTGGGTCTCGTCCCGGTTTCTCTGTTTCAGCTCCCAAAGGATCCCTCCGAACCGTTGCGCTTTGCGCAGGCCCTCACTAAACTCCATCCGTATTTGCGTGAGGCCGTACTCAGAAGAGTCGGACAGTATGTCGCTCACATCATCTCGCGAACGGCACCTGGCACCATGTTCACCGAGCTCCCCGGAGGGGAGGGGACTCTGTGACGAGATTTTTGGCCACGTCACCTGCGCGAAGTGTAAACGGCGAGGAGTGTCGGATTTACGACACTTGGGTCGGTGCACGTTCGCTTCACCACCTACCGGTTCACCGCAGAAGTCGCTCTCTATCTCGCTCTCTACGTTACCTTCCGTTCCGCTATTCTATTTCCGAGATTTTTAACGTTTTATTAGCGTCTTATTAGCAGTTATTTCTCTTTAAATTGGCGTATTTCTTTTTCGACCATATTGTTCCCCATTTTTCTGAGTCTCACCCCGCTATCCACTACCACCGAGGGATTAACGCTCCGCCTGCGAACCGCCACCGAACGCCCACGCACTCTACGCTCGCGCGCGCCGTCAACTATCGCTACCTGCTACGTTTCTACGCGCTCTCTACACCGAGCGACATCGACTGATTATGGATTTTGGATTTTGCTTTGGATTTTTGGATTTTTGGATTTTTGTCGATCCTCCAGTTTTGGATATTTTGGAAGAGCAGACGGGTACCGACCAACCGTACCCGTGGATTATTGGATGCCCAGGGAGCGCGCTGGAAAATGGGCCGAAAATTACTGTGCCACCCGCCTCCCTACGACTTCCCAGCCTGGCGCTGGACCATCCCCTGGAGTTTGGACTGTCGCGGTCCGGCCAACCCGGCGCCCCATGAAGAAAGGGTCTAGGAGCACCGGTGGAAGAGTTAATTGCAGTGTTGCACCTCTATATTGTGAGTCCAATACCGCTGATGCATCGAGGCCACGATTTCCGGCGTGAGGGACTCCGCACTCTTCCATCGTTGCCACCGGATCCGAGGGGAAGACACCCAAGCTTCAGCATCGATTTGCTGCACGAAGAGACTGGAGAAGAAACGAAGATAGCGACGCCACGTGCCCAGACGTCATCGGTGGAGTATGCCACGTGCATTGAGCGGTTCAAAACGCGCGCCAGTGCACGAGACTCACGACACGCCGCGGCAGCCTCGGAACATCGGAGAGGTTGCGAAGACCCGAGCGCGTGCGCCAGCGGCGGCCGGCGAGCGGGCGGAGTGGGGAGCCACAGTATCGATCGTAGTAACGATTTTGTGCTTCGACACTTCGTTTTGGACTTCGACTGTGACAACGCTACTTCTGAGTGAGCATCGAATCCCCGTGCATCGACCCAGGATCCATCCATCACCACGTGCGCCTGCTGAGATCCGGGTGAGACTCAGCCCTCCATTGGATTTCTGTGAGTCGAGACCTCTTTCTGGTTGTGCGAGCCGGCCCCGTGAGTAAGTTTTGCTTTGTTTGTTGTAAAATTATTATTTATGAATTCGTTTTTGATGGTATTTCACGGTCAGCCGAGTCGCACAGCCACCCGGCAGCGTGCCGGGTACAAAGAGGGCTCGACCATTAATTGGTCGTTTCACTTTTATTTTATTATGCATGAGTTAGTGATATTAGTTTGGTTTTTGCGTAGGCATAATTGCTCAAGAGATGTTAATCTTTTTCTTTTACTTTGTCTCCCGTGGTTCTCGTTATTAGTATTGTTATTAGACCGAGCGCTACCTATTACCCCAATGTCGTGTGCTACCTGACTTGGAATTTTCTGTTTGTGTTAAATCAATGAGCTCTCTACAATCGCTCTTTGTTAGTTGAGATCGGGTGAATATTTATCTAACGTAAGCTTTCTAAGTGTAACTCTCGGCTATCCGCCGGCTTGCCGTGGTGTTGCGCGCTAGCGGTCAAGTGGACCGTTGCGATGTTTACATTTCGAGTCTCTTGTTCGGCGCTCTAACTCGACCGTGCTACGCTGCTATCTTTTCTTAGAGGCGTTTGAATATTCACCGACTTTCGGATATTGTGTTTGTGGTTTGTTTTATTCTCTCAGTCACATCGCGCTGTACTACGCGTTCTTGCTGATGCTACCTATCGTACTCTGACTATTCGATATAACACGTGCGTCTCGCGCGTAGTCGGCTACCTTGTATTGTTCTCTGTTTCCGTTAGTTATAATTCATTGACTCGAGATTTATCTGTCGCCCCTCCCTTCAGATAATTAACGGTCAGTTCACTAAAATTAATTCCAATTGATTTCATGCATTTTTATGGCATTCTTTATCAACATTGTCTAGATTATTGTTAATTTATCGTTTGCCTTGTCGTTTATTCGGAACGATGCTACCTTCGGATGCTATTGCTTTTGATTAGAGTCACGCTACCTATTATTGCGATCTTGAATGGCCGGCGAATACTTTGATGATTATTATTTTCATTGGCTACCTCAATCCGTGACGATGTTTTGTTTATTTTTCTTTATTTTATATCGAGTCCCGGCTACCTAGACTGATCATTCTTGTCCACCTTATAAACGACTTTGCGCCTTGAGGTACTCTCAAGTGCAGCCCGGGAAAGGTTAATAAACCACTCAGTTCCCTAACAATTCTGGTTTTGTCGCCTCATTATTTCGTCCACCCCCCTCTACCATATTTCAGCTCGCGGAGCC
>CAXAOA010000076.1:15000-17500 GCA_963970395.1 Ephialtes manifestator | reverse complement strand
TGTGTGTGTTTGTGTGTGTGTGTTTGTGTGCGTGTTTGTGTGCGTGTTTTTCCGCGTGTTTTTCCGTGTGTATGTGTTTGTGATTGTGTTTGTGTGTGTGTTTGCGTGTGTGTTTCTGTGTGTGTTTTTGTGTGTGTTTGTGTGTGTGTTTGTGTGTGTGTTTGTGTGTGTGTTTGTGTGTGTGTTTGTGTGTCTGTTTGTATGTGTTTGTGTGTGTGTTTGTGTGTGTGTTTGTCTGTTTATGTTTGTATGTGTGTTTGTTTGTGTGTTTGCGTGTGTGTTTGTTTGTGTGTTTGTGTATGAGTTTGTGTGCGTGTTTGTGTGCGTGTTTGTCTGCGTGATTGTGTGTGTGTTTGTGTGCGTGTTTGAGTGCGTGTTTGTGTGCGTGTTTGTGTGTGTTTTTGTGTGCGTGTTTTTGTGTGTGTTTGTGTGTGTTTGTGTGCGTGTTTGCGTGTGTTTGTGTGTGTTTGTGTGTGTGTTTGTGTGTGTTTGTGTGTGTGTTTGTGTGTGTATTTGTGTGTGTGTTTGTGTGTGTGTTTGTGTGTGTGTGTTTGTGTGTGTGTTTGTGTGTGTGTTTGTGTGTGTGTTTGTGTGTGTGTTTGTGAGTGTGTTTGTGTGTGTCTTTGCGTGTGTGTTTGTGTATGTGTTTGTGTGTGTGTTTGTGTGTGTTTGTGTGCGTGTTTTTCCGTGTATGTTTGTGTATGTGTTTGTGTGCGTGTTTGTGTGTGTGTTTGTGTGTGTGTTTGCGTGTGTGTTTGTGTGCGTGTTTGTGTGCGTGTTTGTGTGCGTGTTTGTGTGTGTGTTTGTGTGCGTGTTTGTGTGTGTGTTTGTGTGTGTGTTTGTGTCTGTATTTGTGTGTGTGTTTGTGTGTGTGTTTGTGTGTGTGTGTTTGTGTGTGTTTTTGTGTGTATTTGTGTGTGTGTGTGTTTGTGTGTGTGTGTTTGTGTGTGCTTCTGTGTGTGTTTGTGTGTGTGTTTGTGTTTGTGTTTGTGTGTGTGTGTTTTTGTGTGTGTTTATGTGTGTGTTTGTGTGTGTGTTTGTGTGTGTGTTTGTGTGTGTGTGTTTGTGTGTGTGTGTTTGTGTGTGTGTTTGTGTGTGTGTTTGTGTGTGTGTTTGTGTGTGTGTTTGTGTGTGTGTTTGTGTGTCTGTTTGTGAGTGTGTTTGTGTGTGTGTTTGTGTGTGTGTTTGTGTGTGTTTATGTGTGTGTTTGTGTGTGTGTTTGTGTGTGTGTGATTGTGTGTGTGTGTGATTGTGTGCGTGTGTGTGTGTTTGTATGTGTGTGTTTGCGTGTGTGTTTGTTTGTGTGTGTTTGTGTGTGTGTGTGTTTGTGTGTGTGTTTGTGTGTGTGTTTGTGTGTGTCCGTTGTGTGTGTGTGTTTGTGTATGTGTTTGTGTGTGTGTTTGTGTGTGTTTGTGTGTGTGTTTGTGTGTATGTTTGTGTGCGTGTTTTTCCGTGTATGTTTGTGTGTGTGTTTGTGTATGTGTTTGTGTGTGTATGTTTGTGTGTGTGTTTGTTTGTGTGTTTGCGTGTGTGTTTGTGTGCGTGTTTGTGTGTGTGTTTGTGTGCGTGTTTGAGTGCGTGTTTGTGTGCGTGTTTGTGTGCGTGTTTGTGTGTGTGTTTGTGTGTGTGTTTGTGTGTGTGTTTGTGTGTGTTTGTGTGCGTGTTTGTGTGTGTGTTTGTGTGTGTTTGTGTGTGTTTGTGTGTATTTGTGTGTGTGTTTGTGTGTGTGTTTGTGTGTGTGTTTCTGTGTGTATTTGTGTGTGTGTTTGTGTGTGTGTTTGTGTCTGTGTTTGTGTGTGTGTTTGTGTGTGTGTTTGTGTGTGTGTTTTTGTGTGTATTTGTGTGTGTGTGTGTTTATGTGTGTGTTTGTGTGTGTGTTTGTGTGTGCTTCTGTGTGTGTTTGTGTTTGTGTTTGTGTGTGTGTTTGTGTGTGTGTTTATGTGTGTGTTTGTGTGTGTGTTTGTGTGTGTGTGTTTGTGTGTGTGTGTTTGTGTGTGTGTGTTTGTGTGTGTGTTTGTGTGTGTGTTTGTGTGTGTGTTTGTGTGTGTGTTTGTGTGTCTGTTTGTGAATGTGTTTGTGTGTGTGTGTTTGTGTGTGTGTTTGTGTGTGTTTATGTGTGTGTTTGTGTGTGTGTTTGTGTGTGTGTTTGTGTGTGTGTGTTTGTGTGTGTGTGTTTGTGTTTGTGTTTGTGTTTGTGTTTGTGTTTGTGTTTGTGTTTGTGTTTGTGTTTGTGTTTGTGTTTGTGTTTGTGTTTGTGTTTGTGTTTGTGTTTGTGTTTGTGTTTGTGTTTGTGTTTGTGTTTGTGTTTGTGTTTGTGTTTGTGTTTGTGTTTGTGTTTGTGTTTGTGTTTGTGTTTGTGTTTGTGTTTGTGTTTGTGTTTGTGTTTGTGTTTGTGTTTGTGTTTGTGTTTGTGTTTGTGTTTGTGTTTGTGTTTGTGTTTGTGTTTGTGTTTGTGTTTGTGTTTGTGTTTGTGTTTGTGTTTGTGTTTGTGTTTGTGTTT
>CAXAOA010000076.1:5000-10000 GCA_963970395.1 Ephialtes manifestator | reverse complement strand
TTGTGTTTGTGTTTGTGTTTGTGTTTGTGTTTGTGTTTGTGTTTGTGTTTGTGTTTGTGTTTGTGTTTGTGTTTGTGTTTGTGTTTGTGTTTGTGTTTGTGTTTGTGTTTGTGTTTGTGTTTGTGTTTGTGTTTGTGTTTGTGTTTGTGTTTGTGTTTGTGTTTGTGTTTGTGTTTGTGTTTGTGTTTGTGTTTGTGTTTGTGTTTGTGTTTGTGTTTGTGTTTGTGTTTGTGTTTGTGTTTGTGTTTGTGTTTGTGTTTGTGTTTGTGTTTGTGTTTGTGTTTGTGTTTGTGTTTGTGTTTGTGTTTGTGTTTGTGTTTGTGTTTGTGTTTGTGTTTGTGTTTGTGTTTGTGTTTGTGTTTGTGTTTGTGTTTGTGTTTGTGTTTGTGTTTGTGTTTGTGTTTGTGTTTGTGTTTGTGTTTGTGTTTGTGTTTGTGTTTGTGTTTGTGTTTGTGTTTGTGTTTGTGTTTGTGTTTGTGTTTGTGTTTGTGTTTGTGTTTGTGTTTGTGTTTGTGTTTGTGTTTGTGTTTGTGTTTGTGTTTGTGTTTGTGTTTGTGTTTGTGTTTGTGTTTGTGTTTGTGTTTGTGTTTGTGTTTGTGTTTGTGTTTGTGTTTGTGTTTGTGTTTGTGTTTGTGTTTGTGTGTGTGTTTGTGTGTCTTTGTGTGTGCTTGTGTGTGTGTGTTTGTGTGTGTTTGTGTTTGTGTTTGTGTTTGTGTTTGTGTTTGTGTTTGTGTTTGTGTTTGTGTTTGTGTTTGTGTTTGTGTTTGTGTTTGTGTTTGTGTTTGTGTTTGTGTTTGTGTTTGTGTTTGTGTTTGTGTTTGTGTTTGTGTTTGTGTTTGTGTTTGTGTTTGTGTTTGTGTTTGTGTTTGTGTTTGTGTTTGTGTTTGTGTTTGTGTTTGTGTTTGTGTTTGTGTTTGTGTTTGTGTTTGTGTTTGTGTTTGTGTTTGTGTTTGTGTTTGTGTTTGTGTTTGTGTTTGTGTTTGTGTGTGTCTTTGTGTGTCTTTGTGTGTGCTTGTGTGTGTGTGTGTTTGTGTGTGGGTTGTGTGTGTGTTTGTGTGTGTGTATTTGTGTGTGTTTGTCTGTGTTTGTGTGTGTGTTTGTGTGTGTATTTGTGTGTGTGTTTGTCTGTGTGTTTGTGTCTGTGTTTGTGTGTGTGCTTGTGTGTGTGTTTGTGTGTGTGTTTGTGTGTGTATTTGTGTGTGTATGTGTGTGTTTATGTGTGTGTTTGTGTGTGTGTGTGTTTGTGTATGCTTGTGTGTGTGTGTGTTTGTGTGTGCGTTTGTGTTTGTGTGTGTGTGTGTGTGTTTGTGTGTGTGTGTTTGTGTGTGTGTTTGTGTGTGTGTTTGAGTGCGTGTTTGTGTGCGTGTTTGTGTGCGTGTTTGTGTGTGTGCTTGTGTGTGTGTTTGTGTGTGTGTTTGTGTGTGTTTGTGTGCGTGTTTGTGTGTGTGTTTGTGTGTGTTTGTGTGTGTTTGTGTGTGTTTGTGTGTGTTTGTGTGTGTTTGTGTGTGTGTGTTTGTGTGTGTGTGTGTGTGTGTGTGCTTGTGTGTGTGTTGGTGTGTGCGTTTGTGTTTGTGTGTGTGTTTGTGTGTGTGTTTGTGTGTGTGTTTGTGTGTGTGTTTGTTTGTGTGTTTGTGTGTGTGTTTGTGTGTGTGTTTGTGTGTGTGTTTGTGTGTGTGTTTGTGTGTGTGTGAGTGTGTATTTGTGTGTGTCTTTGTGTGTGTGTGTTTGTGTGTGTCTTTGTGTGTGTGATTTAGTGTGTGTGATTTTGTGTGTGTTTGTGTGTGTGTTTGTTTGTGTGTTTGTGTGTGTGTGATTGGATGCGTGTGTGTTTTTGTGTGTGTTTGTATGTGTGTGTTTGTGTGTGTGTTTGTTTGTGTGTGCTTGTTTGTGTGTGTTTGTGTGTGTGTGTTTGTGTGTGTGTTTGTGTGTGTGTTTGTCTGTGTGTGTTTGTGTGTGTGTTTGTGTGTGTGTGTTTGTGTGTGTGTCTGTGTTTGTGTGTGTGTTTGTGTGTGTGTTTGTGTTTGTTTGTGTGTGTGTTTGTGTGCGTGTTTGTGTGTGTTTGTGTGTGTGTGTTTGTGTGCGTGTTTGTGTGCGTGTTTTTCCGCGTGTTTTTCCGTGTGTATGTGTTTGTGATTGTGTTTGTGTGTGTGTTTGCGTGTGTGTTTGTGTGTGTGTTTTCGTGTGTTTGTGTGTGTGTTTTTGTGTGTGGTTGTGTGTGTGTTTGTGTGCGTGTTTGTGTGTGTGATTGTGTGTGTGTTTGTGTGTCTGTTTGTATGTGTTTGTGTGTGTGTGTTTGTGTGTGTGTTTGTCTGTTTATGTTTGTATGTGTGTTTGTTTGTGTGTTTGCGTGTGTGTTTGTTTGTGTGTTTGTGTGTGTGTTTGTGTGCGTGTTTGTGTGCGTGTTTGTCTGCGTGATTGTGTGTGTGTTTGTGTGCGTGTTTGAGTGCGTGTTTGTGTGCGTGTTTGTGTGTGTTTTTGTGTGCGTGTTTTTGTGTGTGTTTGTGTGTGTTTGTGTGTGTTTGTGTGTGTGTTTGTGTGTGTGTTTGTGTGTGTATTTGTGTGTGTGTTTGTGTGTGTGTTTGTGTGTGTGTGTTTGTGTGTGTGTTTGTGTGTGTGTTTGTGTGCGTGTTTGAGTGCGTGTTTGTGTGCGTGTTTGTGTGTGTTTTTGTGTGTGTTTGTGTGTGTTTGTGTGTGTTTGTGTGTGTGTTTGTGTGTGTGTTTGTGTGTGTATTTGTGTGTGTGTTTGTGTGTGTGTTTGTGTGTGTGTGTTTGTGTGTGTGTTTGTGTGTGTGTTTGTGTGTGTGTTTGTGTGTGTGTTTGTGTGTGCGTTTGTGAGTGTGTTTGTGTGTGTCTTTGCGTGTGTGTTTGTGTGTGTGTTTGTATGTGTGTTTGTATGTGTGTTTGTGTGTGTGTTTGTGTGTGTGTTTGTGTGTGTGTTTGTGTGTGTGTTTGTTTGTGTGATTGTGTGTGTGATTGTGTGCGTGTGTGTGTGTTTGTGTGTGTGTTTGTGTGTGTGTTTGTATGTGTGTGTTTGTGTGTGTGTTTGTTTGTGTGTGTTTGTGTGTGTGTGTTTGTGTGTGTGTTTGTGTGTGTGTTTGTGTGTGTGCGTTGTGTGTGTGTGTTTGTGTATGTGTTTGTGTGTGTGTTAGTGTGTGTTTGTGTGTGTGTTTGTGTGCGTGTTTTTCCGTGTATGTTTGTGTATGTGTTTGTGTGTGTATGTTTGTGTGTGTGTTTGTTTGTGTGTTTGTGTGCGTGTTTGTGTGCGTGTTTGTGTGCGTGTTTGTGTGTGTGTTTGTGTGTGTGTTTGTGTGCGTGTTTGAGTGCATGTTTGTGTGCGTGTTTGTGTGCGTGTTTGTGTGCGTGTTTGTGTGCGTGTTTGTGTGTGTGTTTGTGTGTGTGTTTGTGAGTGTGTTTGTGTGTGTTTGTGTGCGTGTTTGTGTGTGTGTTTGTGTGTGTTTGTGTGTGTTTGTGTGTATTTGTGTGTGTGTTTGTGTGTGTGTTTGTGTGTGTGTTTCTGTGTGTATTTGTGTGTGTGTTTGTGTGTGTGTTTGTGTCTGTGTTTGTGTGTGTGTTTGTGTGTGTGTTTGTGTGTGTGTTTGTGTGTGTGTGCTTGTGTGTGTTTTTGTGTGTATTTGTGTGTGTGTGTTTGTGTGTGTGTTTGTGTTTGTGTTTGTGTTTGTGTGTGTGTTTTTGTGTGTGTTTATGTGTGTGTTTGTGTGTGTGTTTGTGTGTGTGTTTCCGTGTGTGTTTGTGTGTGTGTGTTTGTGTGTGTGGTTGTGTGTGTGTTTGTGTGTGTGTTTGTGTGTGTGTTTGTGTGTCTGTTTGTGAGTGTGTTTGTGTGTGTGTTTGTGTGTGTGTTTGTGTGTGTTTATGTGTGTGTTTGTGTGTGTGTTTGTATGTGTGTGTTTGTGTGTGTGTTTGTGTGTGTGATTGTGTGTGTGTGTGATTGTGTGTGTGATTGTGTGTGTGTGTGATTGTGTGTGTGTTTGTATGTGTGTGTTTGCGTGTGTATTTGTTTGTGTGTGTTTGTGTGTGTGTGTGTGTTTGTGTGTGTGCGTTGTGTGTGTGTGTTTGTGTATGTGTTTGTGTGTGTGTTTGTGTGTGTTTTTGTGTGTGTTTGTGTGTGTGTTTGTGTGCGTGTTTTTCCGTGTATGTTTGTGTGTGTGTTTGTGTATGTGTTTGTGTGTGTATGTTTGTGTGTGTGTTTGTTTGTGTGTTTGCGTGTGTGTTTGTGTGCGTGTTTGTGTGCGTGTTTGTGTGTGTGTTTGTGTGCGTGTTTGAGTGCGTGTTTGTGTGCGTGTTTGTGTGCGTGTTTGTGTGTGTGTTTGTGTGTGTGTTTGTGTGTGTGTTTGTGTGTGTTTGTGTGCGTGTTTGTGTGTGTGTTTGTGTGTGTTTGTGTGTGTTTGTGTGTATTTGTGTGTGTGTTTGTGTGTGTGTTTGTGTGTGTGTTTCTGTGTGTATTTGTGTGTGTGTTTGTGTGTGTGTTTGTGTCTGTGTTTGTGTGTGTGTTTGTGTGTGTGTTTGTGTGTGTGTTTGTGTGTGTGTTTGTGTGTGTGTTTTTGTGTGTATTTGTGTGTGTGTGTGTTTATGTGTGTGTTTGTGTGTGTGTTTGTGTGTGCTTCTGTGTGTGTTTGTGTGTGTGTTTGTGTTTGTGTTTGTGTGTGTTTGTGTGTGTGTTTATGTGTGTGTTTGTGTGTGTTTGTGTGTGTGTTTGTGTGTGTGTGTTTGTATGTGTGTGTGTTTGTGTGTGTGTTTGTGTGTGTGTTTGTGTGTGTGTTTGTGTGTCTGTTTGTGAGTGTGTTTGTGTGTGTTATTGTGTGTGTGTTTGTGTGTGTTTATGTGTGTGTTTGTGTGTGTGTTTTTGTGTGTGTTTGTGTGAATGTGTTTGTGTGTGTGTGTGTTTGTGTTTGTGTTTGTGTTTATGTTTGTGTTTGTGTTTGTGTTTGTGTTTGTGTTTGTGTTTGTGTTTGTGTTTGTGTTTGTGTTTGTGTTTGTGTTTG
>CAXAOA010000071.1:7500-17500 GCA_963970395.1 Ephialtes manifestator | reverse complement strand
TCTCGGAAACGGAGCGAAATACGCGAAAACGGACGAAATTTTGGGGGTTTACTAAAGGGGGCCCACACTCAAGTCGATAAAACTCACTATGTATAGGATTTTCCATGTAAAATATTTTTTCGATTATTATTATTATTTTTCGATGTTTACCTATAGGGTCAGCTTTACCGCCTCGAGTTTGGCCCCCCTTTAGTAAACCTACAAAATTTCGTCCGTTTTCGCGTAACTCGCACCGTTTCCGAGATATCGCAAAAAAAAAAACGTATTTTATTGTTGCAGGCGTCCTGTTTCACAAAGTTGATAAGCCACTGGCAAACCTTCAATTTGTACGTTATAAGAGGGTTACCAGTACGGTGAAACTGACCCTCCGAGCCAATAAAATGCGTGTTTTTGCGATATCTCGGAAACGGTGCGAGACACGCGAAAACGACTAAATTTTTAGGGGTTTAATAAAGGGATATAACTGACCATGTAAATATTTTTCAAAATAAATTTTCCAGAAGGATCAGAGACCTCATCGGAGTTCGAGTGCGGGGGGAATGGCCATGTTTCTGACGTTGACGATGACTCTGTGATAGTCGCTGTCATAGAAACAGCTCGCGCTGTGGATGCGTTAGAAGCAATACAGCATGCTGCAAATTGTAAGTCTTCGGGATTTTAATGTATTGAGCGAAATCATTAATTTCGCTGTCCCTATTAAATATGTTTCATTTTTAATAGTATCGAACCAACGCACCCAAGAAGAAGAAGCATCACCAGTTACGTCAAATGCTGAAATATCCCGTCTGTTGAGGCAGGCAGGGGGAATGACCGTACTTATGATGTCGACGATGACCCTGTGATAGCGGCGGGCATAGAAACAGTTCGCGCTATGGATGCGTTAGAAACAATACAACATGCTGCAGATTGTAAGTCTTCGAAATTTTAATGTATTGAACAAAATCATTTATTTCGCCGCCCCTGATTGAACATATTTTATTTTTAATAGCATCGACACAACGCAGCCGAGAAGAAGAAGAAGCATTACCAGCTACGTCAGATGCTGGAAATGTTCCGGCTGCTGAGGCAGAAATAAATTGTAAGTTTGAAATTTTCTAATGAATTTTGAAATATCTAATGAGCTTCAGCGAAATAACATTTTAAAATTTGAATAGCCGACCGAGGAGCCCTCGAAGAAGAAGAAACTGATTTGCACGATAACGAAAATAATTCACCAGATGAGGAGGGTGAAACAGGCCATACCGCAAATTGTAAGTTTTCGAAATTTTTCAATGAATTTCAAAGAAAAGGCTAAATTAAATAATAATAAGTAAATAAAATTTACATATCAGTAGCTGGACCGGCTGGTTTACGCAATGATGGAAATGATCCTTTCGTTACCGACACTGAGGCTCTCGAGGACGCCGTAGAAGAAGATTTCCCAGAAAACCAATTAGCGGTATACGAATTTGGTACGGAAATTTGGCAAGAGGAGGAACCAGCGCAAGACAATGACGCGTGGTTTGAAGGTCTTATAAGATTGGGTTATTCAGGTAAATAATCGGAAGTGTTTTGTGTTACGATATCCGACAACTGTGCTGCGTTCTGTAAAAGAATAGATATAATTTATTCAAAATAAAAAATACAAAAAATTTAGACTGTCTATCTTCTTCAGGAATTCAGCAAGGCGCTGGAAAGCGTCGAAACCTGCCGCCGTACAACGAGTTACAACCACCGGGTTTTCGAATCGAGATAATACAAGAGACTGCGCGGTATTTTAAGCGTTTTCAACTTCGTGGCCGCGAGACGACTTTACGTATTCGGAAACCGCCTCCGGAAACTAGCGTAATGAGCTGGCTCGAAGGAGCATTCAATGATCTCCTTACCCATATCACTAACTCTTGCGAGGGTGGGGATTATGTAGGAATATCATTCAGTGCGAGTAATTTGGTACACGGCCCCGTATGGCTTTCTTTCCGCCCTGCCCGCGATTATGAGTTTCGAGATATATGGCAGCTTATAAGTAGTGTTGCACAGAGTTCAGAATCGTTCGACCTCAATGATGAATGCAATATAAAAACGTGTATTGTGAAAGGTGTCGAGGGCCGCGGTCGACGAAAAGGTTTAACACACGAAGCTGTAGCATAACGGTCTATTTTAACGATATCTAACAACGACAATTTATGCTTACCACGCTCGTTAGTGGCTGCTCTGGTACACGCGGAATGGGGTGAAATTCGCACGGGAGATTTACATACTAAATGGCAACGGATGAGACAAATAAATGGTTCAGCTCAAAAATCTGCAGCGCTTGAGCTTACACGACGTGCAAATGTCCGAGTACCGAAAAATGGTTGTCGAGTGAATGAAATCGCTCAGTACCAAGATTACTTGGCGCAAGACGGAGTCGCGATTGTCGTTTTTGAGTTTTTGGCTTTAGGACGCCGTAATAGGAAATCTATCTTCAATGGTACGAAAACAGTCTTGGATGCTGTAGGCCAGAACCGGCACACGCTATATATGTATACTGTATCATGAGCGCTCACATCATTTCCAGCCAATCCTTAATCTTAGAGGAGCAGTAGGAAGCACGGGCTTTTGCACATCGTGTGATACATTATATCTTAGATTAGATCATAGATGTGCAGGTAAAAAAAAAGATGTTCTCGATGTCTCGGAACGCCTCCATGCGATCCACACACCAGCGATACGATTAGATGTGTGGCATGCAATCGCGTTTTTTTCGGGGAGACATGCTTGAAAAATCACAGAACAGCCGATCCAAAAAATAAACCGAGTGCTTGCGCTAGCGTTAAGCGTTGTCCCGACTGTTTTGCCACGATCAGACCTTTAGTGAGAAAGAAAAAGCACGTGTGTGCCGTAGGTTATTGTCCACCTTGCAAATCAGACCAGGCATACAATCATTTGTGTTTCATGAGGACTCTCCCAAACGATAGAGGATTCCAGAACAAGATCTTTATCTTCTATGATTTTGAAACACAGCAGTGTACGTCCCTGGAGGGGTGAAGAGATACGTTCGTACATGAACCAAACCTTTGCGTAACTCAACGCGTCTGTACAAACTGCTGCGACAATGACTCTATAACAGAACCATGCAAATTTTGCGGTGTACATGAGTTTGTATACAAGCATAACCCCGTAGCTCAATTGGTAGAGTTAGCTATGCAAGATATAAAGGGGTTTTCTGGGACGATTTTAATAGCCCATAATGCGGGAGGATTCGACGCTCAGTTTATCCTGCGTTATTTTATCAATGAAAAAAAGACACAGCTGCCATCGATAATTATGAACGGGACGAAAATTATAACTATGCGTATCGGAAAACTCGTGTTTCTTGACAGCCTGCACTACTTTCACATGTCTCTGAGCAAACTCCCAAAATCCTTTGGATTAACCGATGCCCTAGCTAAAGGTACTTTTCCTCACCTATTTAATACACCGGAAAATCAGTATTATCTAGGAGAATTGCCATCGATGGAATATTATTCACCCGATAGTATGTCAACAAGCGTGCGCAATAATATATTCGAGCCGTGGTATCAGCAATTGAGCCGGAGATTATAGTTCGTTTGAGACTTTCCATAGGTATTTCAAATTCAGAAATTCTTAAGGTTTAACATTACACTGTCAAATATTTCGTACAATATCTTAAAACTCGTAATTTTTGTGTCCCGTTATTGGAGCTGACCGAATATACGTTGGCACCACTGTCCAACGTATGTTGCGCGACTGAGGCAAGTAGTAAGCAATCTCGCTGCGATCCAGAGCCGGGACACAATCGCAGGATTGACGTTTTGACGCGGATGTTGGGTTATGCAGTAGCAAAAACTTCATTGTTAATTTACTTAAATATATATATGTATTTTATAAACATATATGTTTTATTTATTACATTATAGGTGTAAATATGTGTACCGCACATTTTTTGGCATTTCTTTTCATGCAGATGCATTAAAATTTGTAGATGTCCACCGATACGCACGTTTGGTGTCCCGGCAGCGGGACATGTACAAAAATACCCGTCCTGGCACTGGTACATCTGCACTTTTCAGCGTTTTAATCAATAACTATTTATCAAACAATCAGAAATATTTTTATTGTATAGTTTTTGGAAACTAGAAACTCTATTCTTACAATTCGTTACCACCATTTGCAAAATAATTAATATATGCATGCAAAAATTGGCATACAAAACAGACACCGCCTTAAACGTCCCGCCATTGGTACGTTTACCTTACATGGGTAGTCGATGAATTGCGAAAAGCCGTATCATGTGGACACAGGGTGATACGCGTAGAGGAAATCTGGGAATATGAAATAACACAGTATAATCGCGATACACGTTCAGGAGGGCATTTCTCTGGTTATATAGATACATTTCTAAAAATTAAACAAGAATCCAGCGGTTGGCCTACGGCGTGTGTGGGCGCTGAAGAATCGCAAGCACAACACATCGCTGATTTTGAGCGTTCTGAAGGGATCAAACTGGCTCGTGAGGCGATAACAAAAAACCCTGGGTTGCGCCAAGTAGCTAAATTGTGTCTTAACTCTTTTTGGGGAAAGTTCGGACAGCGCGAAAATATACCCCAAACAGCGATTGTTTCAACGCGCTCCAAGCTCATGGAATTATTGGAATTGTTGCTATATTAAATCTTTTGTTTCCGGAGGCCCTAAATTTTCTTCATTCATAACGTGCGCACCCGACGGTACTGAAACCGAAGTTTGTAAAGTAAAAGGTATTTCGCTCAATTTTGCAAACAGTCAATTGATTAATTATAATTCAATCCGCTCCTACTTTGTCGGGGACAAGGTAGAACCTATCGAGTTAAAATTTGACGCTATTCGTCGTACGCCGTTTCATCAAGTCGTCACGCGTACAGAAAAAAAGAAATGTAAACCGTCGAGCGTCAAACGAAGACATTACGGCGAATACGGTTCTTTGCCGTATGGATACAAGGAGTAATCTATATTATCAAAATGTACATAGTGTAAAATATTCATCTGTTATTGTGAAATAAAATGATTTTATAATTATTTTTACTGACCCGAGGCTTTATCATCCATAGTAGTATGATAAATTTACTCATTCGTAGAGATGGACACGCGTTGGAAACATCCCTGGACCTCGATGATCTGTGGACCCACAGGCTGTGGTAAGACGTATTTCGTGAAAAAGTTCTTGAAATTTATTTCTCGTATGAACAACGTGCCATTCGAGAGAATTATTTTCTATTATTCCGAGTGGCAACCTGCATACACGGAGTATGGTACATCAATAGAATTTCAGGAGGTTTTACCGCAGAGTGCAGATTACACGAGCGACCCGCGCACAAAACTCATAATAATTGACGATTTGATGCGTGAGGCATCGAACAATAGTGTCATTGACCTTTTCACGAAAGGTAGTCATCATAAAAATCTGAGTGTTATTTTCATCACGCAAAACCTATTTCATCAGGGCCACGGACAGCGTGATATTTCGCTGAATGCCAACTATATCGTGGTTTTCAAAAACCCTCGTGATCGCGCCCAGATTCTACATCTCGCACGTCAGGTATATCCGGAAAACCCGCGCTTTTTACAAGAGGCCTATCACGATGCAACATCTAGGCCTCACGGGTACTTGCTGCTCGATTTGAAACAATCAACGCCTGATAATTGCCGATTCCGCACCTCTATTTTTCCCAATGATCTTCATCATTTCGTGTACGTACCACGAAAAAAGTTAAAAAGCAGCTGCAATTCAGCTGAACTGCCAGTACTGCGGGTGTAATGGCATCTAAAGGATCGTCGCGGCACAATAAAGTAATTGCTATATTGAGAGCGTTCAAGCAATCGAATACGACGTACAAGGAGCCTAGCTCATCCCAATCAAATTCAAGCACTGTTCATTGTTTTTGTCAGTGCGCTACGTACATTCTTAAAGGTAGTACACCACCGAAGTCCTTGCGCGATACAATTGAGTTACAACGAGTGATACAATGAAAGTATTGGTAGTTCAACACGAGTGATGGCACAAAGAGGTTCACCGCTCTGCAAGAAGCACATCGCAATATTTCAAGCTCTCCAACACCTCAATAAGGAACAGCATGAAGCTGTTTTACGTAAAGCAGATTCCGGCATCGTCCGTTGCATTTGCGAGTGCGCCTTGAACGTTCTATGCGGTAACGTACCTCTGAAGGACGCTCAAAGGAAAAAGTTACGGCGACACGCCCCCGCTCTTCGCCGTTTAGCCTCGAAAAAAGGGTGTTGGAAGAGTAAGAAACGATTCGTTGTACAGAGTGGAGGGTTCTTGCCTCTCTTACTAGCACCAATACTAGGCACCGTTCTGTCGAATTTGATTGGCCGATAATGGAGCACGCGAGAAAAATGGTGCTCGTACCTGAGGAGAATTTATCTCAACTGGACGCACAGCGTCATCGTTAACCAGTTCTTGGTACAGATACGCCACGATCTGTACAATGTATTGACGCCGTGCTAACCAGGCTGGACGCCGAGATGAATGAAATTTTGAATTCTAATACATATAAGGATGAGCGTGAGAAGTGGTGCGCCTATTTGACTGTGCTACAACGCTATCTCCATTTCGTCGATGACGAGAGAGCTGAGCAGTACCGTACACTTATGAAGAATAAAGATAGTGTAGAAAAAGTACCGCGTAAAGAAAAAGACACGAGTGAAAGCATGAACGATTCCATTATCATTGAGAGTATTCCAGCTAAATTCCGCAATAAAGCTAAACTACTGCTCCGACGTTTGCGTGATGCGTCATCAGCTCAATTTTCTTGGGATACTGCCGGCGTTGTGTCTATCAGTGGAAAGCAGATTAAAGACTCGAATATTGTTGATCTTGTGAATGATGTCATGAGGGCGAGAAAAGTACCTAAACCAATAGGGCGTAGTGCGTTCGCCAAATACCTGAGATCGATGCAAACGCCGCGGGAATTCATTGGTAATGATGAGCTGTGGCTGGAATCGAGGGCTAATTCGACATTACGACATTCACAGATCGATGACTGTAGCAGCAGCAGCAGCTGTAGTAGCAATAATGAGAACGACGCTGTTATAAGTCATTCATCGTTTTACAGCGGTAGTGAAAACAGATCAGATCAGAGTGGTGCAGGGTATAATCATAAGAAAAGACGTCTAGCCTGGGCTAACCTCAAATTATAATCATGAAAACATTGGAAAAAGTGTACTTTAATACAGACCATGAAGCATCGTTTTCTGGTGCCTCGAAATTATTGCATGTGGCTCGACAGAAGAAAATTTCAAAAGTAAGAACGCAGCAGTGGCTTGAAACACAGGATGCCTACACTAAACACAAACCTGTGAGACATCGCTTTCTGCGTCGTATTTATAACGTACGAAACATTGATGATTTTTGGGAGGCTGATCTTGTCGATCTCACTCAATTAAGGATTATAATGACGGTTACGTTTATCTCCTTGTTGTTATCGATGTTTTCAGTAAATTTGCCTGGGTCCATCCTTTACGTGATAAGACTGCTGCAACGGTCGCGAAAGCGTTTAATGGGATATTATCGAAAAAAATTAGTAATGGTAGATCACCCGTCTGTCTACAAACAGACAAAGGTAAAGAGTTCGTAGGCGCTGCATTCCAGTCTCTCTTAAAGAAAAAAAACATTCAGTTTCGTGTTGCGCGAAATCCTGATATAAAAGCGGCTATTGTCGAGAGATTCAATAGAACGCTGAAAGAAAGAATGTGGCGTTATTTCACGTATTCTAGACAAAAAGGTTACATCGATGTCCTTGCAGAGCATCGTTTCAGAATACAATCATGCCGTGCATAGCAGTATAAAAATGACTCCTGCCTCCGTAACGCTTATGACAGCTGCTAGAGCGCGGTGTAATTTAATGGAGCGCTATAAGAAAGCGGACCATTGTTCTCCTAAATATAATGTGGGCGATATTGTACGTATTAGTACTGCAAAGGCCGCCTTCGCGAAAGGTTACGAGGCTAGATGGAGTAGCGAGTTATTTAAAATACATCGGATATCACGCAGTATTTGTCCCGTGACATACATCTTGCGCGACCTTCACGACGAAGATATTGATGGTATATTTTATGAGGCCGAGTTATCGCGGGTACAAACGAGGAAGACCAAAGGCCTGACAAAATGAAGGAAGAGTTTTACATTGTACTACCCAGCAACAGTAGTATGAGTTATTACCCTGATAACTTGACAACACGGTATACCACGCAGTTACCACAATGTGTATCACTACACGGTAGTTGGGCCGTTTCTTTAGCCGAAATACACATACCCATGACAATTTTGCATATACCACCCGAAGGAGATAGTAATTTTATTAATGTCGTAACGAACATTGCAATACCGAGTATGGGCGCTGACATTGATTTCAGGGATGACCGTGCTTGTGTGCCACCAGGAGTATACCGCAACATAGATACATTACTAGAAACAATTAACGAAATACCATGTGTAGCGGGTCATCTGAAATTTCAGTACGCGCGCAATGGGTATGTTACGGTTGAGCGTATCTGTGAATCATGTAAGAATCAGGAACACGCCTTCTGTTTTTCGGACGTACTAGATAAAGTTTTAGGATTCACTCACTCCAAGGATGTTGTAGTTCAAAGAGAATACAAATACGTTGCCCAGAGGCCGGCTAATCTATCTAACGGATCTCCGAATATGATGTGCGTTTATACTTATATCTGTGAACCATATATTACCGGAGATGTGCACACACCTCTGTTACGTGTCGTACCAACTGCGGCTGTTGATAATTGTAATTACGGTAACTGTGAAAATGAGAAGTTTTTCACCACCGCGTTATGTCCCTTTGTTACGCACGAGTTTTCAAACAATAACGATTGATATAAGGGATGAGTTTGGGAATCCAATACCATTCGAGTACGGGACGCTGTCAGTGACGTTAGAATTTAAACGCACAGATTAAGTAAACCAAATGGGTGACTACGACGAATACTTCGCTGTGCAAATGGGAGGCGGCGGTGCTCGATCTGGTTATGGCGATATCAGCCAGGTGTATATAGGTTCACCGAATCAGCGAGGTCACGGTATAGGGAGTTTCTTGGGTGGGCTCTTTCGGCGCATAATACCGCTCTTGAAGCAAGGCGCTCGGGCTGTCGATAAAGAGGCGTTGCGTTCGGATGTCAACGTCGCCACCGACATATTGGATTCTGGTATGCGTCCGAAAGAAGCATTCAAAACGTGCCTGCGTGAATCAAGGGAAAATCTGAACCCATATGGTTATTGCTTATACGCGTTCGATCTTACACCCGATCTCTCAGCCAATAGTAGCACTCACTGGAACCTCATAAGGCACGGTAGTGTGCGAATAGAAGTACGTTTTTCAGAAGCCCTATCTTCAACAATTAATTGTATTGTGTACGCTGAATATGACAATGTATTGGAGATTGACGCTTCACGTCAAGTAGTTGTGGAGTATAGCGGTTAGACACGTATTAAGAGCAGCCCATATACTTAACGCGTAAACGGAGGTCTATCATCAGTTTACGTTCATACTTTGAGGTGTCACGATCGTGCAGCACGCCATGAATATTATCATTGATATACAAGGCCTAAAGGATAGGTCTAACGAGTTTATTCCAAAAGAAATTGCAATAATTTCTGTTAACGCGGATTATAGTGCACACTGGATCGTGTCAGCACCCTATGCTTATAAGAGTTTACCACCTAGTGTAAAGAGACAAAACACATGGCTGACCGATAATCATCACGGTATAGAGTGGTCCACCGGTGAAACATCATTACGTGCTGCCGAAAACATTTTAAAGAAGATTGCCGTACAGTCTGATCGTAAAGTGGCTTTGCCATAGTGATCGCATCAATTCTCTATGGGAGTATAGAACAACTACAACTTGGTACATTGGTCTACGCTCACACAAAGAACTCGACACGCCTCATGAACAGTCTACAGATACTACAGGCACTTCAGAGTATAAAGAACCATACTATCGGTGTATA
>CAXAOA010000069.1:35000-36200 GCA_963970395.1 Ephialtes manifestator | reverse complement strand
TGTGTCTGTGTCTGTGTGTCTGTGTCTGTGTGTCTGTGTCTGTGTGTCTGTGTCTGTGTGTCTGTGTCTGTGTGTCTGTGTCTGTGTGTCTGTGTCTGTGTGTCTGTGTCTGTGTGTCTGTGTCTGTGTGTCTGTGTCTGTGTGTCTGTGTCTGTGTGTCTGTGTCTGTGTGTCTGTGTCTGTGTGTCTGTGTCTGTGTGTCTGTGTCTGTGTGTCTGTGTCTGTGTGTCTGTGTCTGTGTGTCTGTGTCTGTGTGTCTGTGTCTGTGTGTCTGTGTCTGTGTGTCTGTGTCTGTGTGTCTGTGTCTGTGTGTCTGTGTCTGTGTGTCTGTGTCTGTGTGTCTGTGTCTGTGTGTCTGTGTCTGTGTGTCTGTGTCTGTGTGTCTGTGTCTGTGTGTCTGTGTCTGTGTGTCTGTGTCTGTGTGTCTGTGTCTGTGTGTCTGTGTCTGTGTGTCTGTGTCTGTGTGTCTGTGTCTGTGTGTCTGTGTCTGTGTGTCTGTGTCTGTGTGTCTGTGTCTGTGTCTGTGTGTCTGTGTCTGTGTGTCTGTGTCTGTGTGTCTGTGTCTGTGTGTCTGTGTCTGTGTGTCTGTGTCTGTGTCTGTGTGTCTGTGTCTGTGTGTCTGTGTCTGTGTGTCTGTGTCTGTGTGTCTGTGTCTGTGTGTCTGTGTCTGTGTGTCTGTGTCTGTGTGTCTGTGTCTGTGTGTCTGTGTCTGTGTGTCTGTGTCTGTGTGTCTGTGTCTGTGTGTCTGTGTCTGTGTGTCTGTGTCTGTGTGTCTGTGTCTGTGTGTCTGTGTCTGTGTGTCTGTGTCTGTGTGTCTGTGTCTGTGTGTCTGTGTCTGTGTGTCTGTGTCTGTGTGTCTGTGTCTGTGTGTCTGTGTCTGTGTGTCTGTGTCTGTGTGTCTGTGTCTGTGTGTCTGTGTCTGTGTGTCTGTGTCTGTGTGTCTGTGCTGTGTGTCTGTGTCTGTGTGTCTGTGTCTGTGTGTCTGTGTCTGTGTGTCTGTGTCTGTGTGTCTGTGTCTGTGTGTCTGTGTCTGTGTGTCTGTGTGTCTGTGTGTCTGTGTCTGTGTGTCTGTGTCTGTGTGTCTGTGTCTGTGTGTCTGTGTCTGTGTGTCTGTGTCTGTGTGTCTGTGTGTCTGTGTGTCTGTGTGTCTGTGTGTCTGTGTGTCTGTGTGTCTGTGTGTCTGTATGTCTGTGTGTCTGT
>CAXAOA010000069.1:12500-30000 GCA_963970395.1 Ephialtes manifestator | reverse complement strand
CGGCTCGTACGCTCGGTCGCGAGTTGATCGCATTACTCTTACGCGAGCGCGAAGCCCGAAAATATGCATGCGCGTATGAACGCACGAATGTGCATACCTGTACACGCAATCGGGGTACAACAATAGTTGATATATATTATATTAATATTACAGATGATAATATTTTAGAAAAATTGTAATTGGTTGAAAAAAAAGTGAACCCAATAATGAAATTCACAGTATGGTGCTCACAACATAGAGCGCTATTTAAAATATTCAATGGTCTATTTCATTGCGTTCGTATTTATTGGAAAATACACTTTTTTGAAATTAGTGAATTACAGTGAGTGCTACGGAAAAAAGATCTGATCATGGAGAAAAATCTGGTAATTTGTAATGAAATGTGGCATTTCTTAATACAGATTCTATTTTACTATTGTAATTTTTTAACAAACATTTCTAAAAATAATATTCCAAATAATAATAAAAAAGAACAGCGCTTGGAAATAAAAAATATTTAAAAATGTCGTAGTCCATCAATTGCAATGACATATTAATTATTTTTTATGACATAAACATAGTTATTTGGTTCAAATAAAATGGTATATTTGGTTGAACATATAATATTTGGTTGGAAGAAAAGATGTAAGTGTTTATAGCATATCAACTGGTCAGACGCTGTAGTTCTGTCAGTTACGCCTCTTCTAGGGGGGCCGGAAATATAGTTTTCAAAATCTTCGACACTATTCTGCGTTTCGACACGTTCAGCGATACCGATCCATTGATCGTAACATGCAGCGACTCGAGATACTGCTTGTTAGCTGCGAACCATTAAGGAAAATATAATATAGAAAATGGAAGAAAAAGCAAACAATTATAATAATAATATTGTTATTATAATTGTTATTATAATTACAATAATTTAAGAACACAATTACCAATATTGATAATATATCTAATAGCCTTGTTAACAGTTAAAAAAATTAATAAAGTGACATAAGTTTGACAACTTACTGCTATTCCGCAGGACTCTTGCCGAGAAAAAATTTGCTCCGTCGACACTTGCGCTGACAATCGGGTCGGATTCAAAGCGGATATTCCTTCCGGACACAATACTCGTGGTTGAATCATCCCACATTAATAGAAAATACATTTTAATTTTTTTTTAGGTTCGAGGCCACGTTTCTTTACGTACAAATCAAATGACAATCAATCGTTAAGTAAAGATGATTAGTTTCATTACCATTTATTTGAACCGACTCGCCATAAATTTTTCACAGCTCTATTAAAACGATTTCTTTTTTAACTTGGCGTCGAGTCGCTACCGCGACTCTTGATGATGACAATGACTGCGATATTTTTTAGATATCTCGAGCCACCAACTTTTTATAATAGAATATACTCTAAATAGGCACGATAACTTTTATGGGCGTATTACTATTATTATTCAGTGAATAATAATAGTAATAGTAATAAAAATAGTAATTACTATTATTATTCAGTGAATAATAATAGTAATACCCCTCCCTGACTAATGGGAATTAAGGATAATTTAGAAAAAATAGTTTTAATTATTCGATTGTGGACTGTACTTTCTTATTTCCGAACAAAGTTCAGTCCAGTGGAGCACTATTCACTAATAAAAACTGACTGTCGAATCTTCTGTTTATTTTCTTTTTTTATTTTTCGTCAACTTTGCTGGTGAAATCAAGTACCAAGGGCAAGGATTTGCTATTAGAATCACAGCTTCCGACTGCGAAAGTCAAATACATTATTGGATTCATCTGCCATAATTAACCGGACACAAAAAAAAATTATTCATAAAAAGTCGAGAATAAAACCGCTTAATTATTTATGAATAATTTTTTATCAGTACTTTTAACATGCCGGTTGATTCGAAATATGCACGTTTCAGATTTACTATGTAGCGGTGTATTCTTCGGTGTATATTTAGCTGTGTAAGTTAATATTTCATTTATCAATTCGTCGTTTTGATTCAAAAGTCCCAATGTGCGCGAAACTTTTATGTGAAAATATTTTCTGAATGGCCACTATATTACACATACGAAGTTTTCCTACAAAAAGCCTTCAAAAATTGAGATTGTGATGAGACATAATGACCCATTGTAAAAGATAGTCCTATAATTAATTATTAATTTCCATATTGATGATGCTGAGTATGATAAAAAAAATTATTTACATTGGGAACATATTTATTTCATGATAATTACTCCACTGAAATAAAATAATTTACTTCAAATAAATACAGTCCTATTAGGTCGGCATTCTAATAAAAAAAAATTATTTTCTGGGTGTAGGAATACGAAGTCAGTACTTGCAGTTTTTCGTGTGGTGTCGAAGGCTGTAATATGGCATACAGGTTTGTAAACAATCAAATCAAAACTAAAAAAAAGAAAACAGATTCTCTATTATTATTATTATTATTATACGTATACAGTGAATATAAACTGCTGTGCGAAAGATCGCGAATGTTACACCATACTCCAAAAATATCCAAGTAGCGATTTCTAAAGTATAACTTATGCAATCTCATATTATATTCGAATAAATCTGCGCGCGCAGCAGTCTGCATTTGAATGTTCGGAGGCCCTGCTCGATCCCGAACAACCACGCGCGCACCTACCATGACCCATGTGGTCTATAGCTTGGCGTTGCACTGCTTCAGATAAGCAGGGGAAGCCCGTAAAACTATGCACTAGAGGCAGATAGCGAATTGACCGAAAATACAACATAATCAAAAAGAAACTTTTATAATAAATCTTCTTAATGTTTATCCGTATAAATAATAACAAGTATGAAAAAAATTATTTGCATTTGAAAAAAAAAAACCACTTATGAAAAATTTTGACTTCTCGTGCTTGTCAAGTATTGTATCGAGATATGTTATTTATGATTATTTTCCCCATCGGAATTTCGGCCAATAGAAACGACGCATTTGGCCTCATGTGCGGGAACCTAGGCGATTTTATTTCGGATATTTTTCGGATATTTCCTAACAAGTTGCTAAGCAATAAAAACAATTTCTGAACCACTTTTAACCTGAGAATTCTTCACATCTGTCAAATTTCTAACGAGAACTGGAACGTGATCTGAAGAATGAGCCGGAATTCCGATGGAAAAAATAATCCGACAAATACCCCTCGAGCTTCAAAATTAATCGTGTATTTCCCTCAAACTTCCCTGCATACAAAGAATCATGTCAAGTTTTGCAGAAAATTCCCTCGCGTAAGTGCTTGGGATTTTTTAACCTGCAAAACTTGACACTCTTGTTTGTATGCAACGAAGTTATCGGGAAATACTCGATAATTTTGAAGCTCTTGGGGTATTACTACTGAATATTTTATCAAGAACCGCCAAGGAAATCAGATAAAAGTAGATGTAGACTTTTACATCGTTTGTTGTACATCATGCATAGGTTTATTCAGTCTATGTTTGATCAATACTTGTTAATTTCGATATTTTATTAATATTTGTAGTAAATAAAAACTTAGAATTATAAAATCAATACTCACAATTGTACTTGTTCTCGAACCATTTTCTCTTCACAGACTTCCCGAGACCATTGCATATTCTCGCCTTATTTTATTTGGCTGGCTTCTAAATGTTTCCTTTATTTAAGTCTGGATTTGCAACGATCGAAGGCGCACAAGTTCGCCTTTGCTGATCATAATTCTGCGCAATTTTCCGAACTTGAGCACTGAAAATATCTATACAAAATTAAAAAATGCGCAAGTCCGGAAACTAGCAGATGACAACGAGCTAATTGGAACACTATCCTAGCGCCGTTCCGCCTTTTTCCCGCGAATGTTTTTATTTACATTGTCTATAATTCTCTTCGAAGAGTGGCACCGAAACAAAAAGTACATTCTTCGTTGTAAGGCACGCACTCTACCATCAGCGATTTACACTCAAATTTGTAGTGACTACGTTTAGTATTGTAGTTTGCAAAAATGGCTCACTACAACCGAAATATTATGCTCAATTACGAGCTAATGGGGCAGCTTTTATGCGCTTTGTGTGAGTTTCACGATCCCCTGAACTCAGGACAAAAATTATTGGCATGGCAGGTCCAGACTGTCGTCAACAAAATGTATAAGAAACAGCCGAACCATAGGCGCTGCGATTACATTCGTGTCATGACAGGTGTACAGGGAATAATAGTTTATCGTTGAATGGTCGCGAAAAGTTTGGAAGGAACGGTGTGTTGGAGAAAAAATGAAATTGTAAGTATTGATTTCATAATTCTAATTTTTTAATTACAAATATTACTAGCAGATTTTAATTAAATAGGCATTCAATCAATCAATGTTAGTCAGAAATACTGATAAAACATCGAATGATTAAGCCTATCCTTTAATTACAGGAACATAGTATTGTATTGTTACTAATGTTAACAGGTTATTTTATAAAATAGTTGTTTTTTGCTTCTCAAGTAGTTGTCCTACAAATTTTACATATTACCTATTAATATATGAATTATTTATTACTAATTTACAAATGATTTTTTTATTATAGCCTGGATTATGACACCCTGGGGTTAGCCTACTCTTCCGCTTGGGAGAACAAATAAGTTGCAAAAGCTTCCGCCAGATCGTAAGTCTTTCCATCTAAGACAACTCAGGTAAAATAAAATATTCACTATTATCTACCAAGTGGTAGATGATAGTGAATGTTTTATTTTAGTTGCGCATGCCTTTTAACTTTGTCGTAAGCACTGTTTTTAGTTTTTTCTCAGTGGCGGTTTCATTTTCTAGGAAAAATTAACTAAGCGAAGTAAACTATTTTTTTTAATCATGAAAGCAGATTTTAAAAATAAAAAGCTATTGAATTTATTTAGATATTTTTAATATTTTTGAAAGAATTTGAAATTTGGAATTATTGAGAGAAATGAGACCTGACCGAGTCAAATTGACTAAAAAGTTTAGACAGCATTATGTGTACGGTGTACGGTGTACGGTGAGTATAATTATACTCAATGCTTATTTTTCCTTTTCATTTAATTTTGTCTTAAGCACATTTTTCATTTTTTTTCAGTCTACTAAAAGGAAAAATGCTTTCATCGAATACCAATATGTAGTTTGTTGGTAATTTTTATGTACACTTGCAAATCACAATGATTAATTAATTTTTTTAATTTAAATAGTCAAGCAGTTGCCGACTGGTTAGAAGAGCAAGAAGATGAGGAGGAAGAAGAGGACGAAGAGCTTAAAGAGGCGTCAGAGGAGGAAGAGAAGGAAAAGAAGACAGAGACTAAAGTCAAAAGACAAAAAATATGTAAATAATAAAATTTAAAACAAACAAACTACAGATTTTTTTCGTTGGTTTTTTATTTTATATGCCTTATTCAGGCTTTTACCTTCCCCCATCATACGTTTCTCTATTCCCTCTTACAGAACCTCCTACAGTTGGTCCGCAGTCTCATCCTAATTGATCTAATAATCTATTGAAATTTTTCTCTTTTGGAAAATCTAATAAAATTTTTCTCTCTTTTCAAGTAAAGTTCCCAAAAGAGCAGCACTATTTCCCTATTAGAATATATAGAATCTCCCATTGCTTTTCTATGTTTTATTTTATTTTTTTAAATTACAATAATTTTTATGATGAAACCAAATGTACGGGAGGCAGATTCACTATTAGAATAGTAGCTTTGATCGGTAAAAATTAAATACACTCTTGGATTCACCTGCCACAATGAACTGGAACGAAAAAAAAACCATTCATAAAAAGTCAAGAGTAACAACGCTTGACTTTTTATAAATGAACAGTACGATATCACTTTGCATTGTTTGCAATATCTTTTTCTTCTTCTTCTTCTTTTTTCACCGATTTGAAGACTGTGAAAATAGTAGAAACGAATAACAGTCAGCATCTGTCAATCTGTTAAAGAGCTTTAGAACAACGAACAGCTGATCGAAAGTCATGTTGCTTAATTTTGGGGAAATGGTCAAACTCCGTCAGAAAGTATTTAATTTTCTGTTTGCCGGGTCACGAGAAAGAGAGCCGTCGAAGTAGCAGAGTCTATTTAGTTAAAACAAGAACCCTAAAAACAGCGAATAACGAGAAAAGGGAAAATATATAAACATTCACTGCGGCTGTCGAACGCGAAGCCAGAGTCGATACACTAATTTACTTCTTGTAACTTCGAGAGTCGTATTTCGAAACATCCGAGAGCACAGAATGGTCGGTAGCGAAAAGACGAAGCAATAGAACTCTCGCACAGCCTTGGGAATAGCCTGGATTCAGAGATAACAAAATCTGTAGAATCCGGCGATATTCCACCCGTCACTGAGGGGCGGCCATCTTCGGGCCGACTGAAGCTCGTGTCGAGCGAGTGTGATGACGCGCGTTGCGTTGAGCACCGCGATCACCTCCCTCCAGCCCCGACTCGATAGAACTCGCGCTGTAATACCGACTCGCGAGTTCGGCGCTAATATACGATTCGCCGATCTCTCTCTTCTTCATTGTATTTTAGCGACGTATTTTTAAACATGCGTACAAAAATTCACATTCTGTAAAATCCTCATACCCATGTATTTCAGTGTTCCGTTCCTTTTGTATTTTCAGCCTATTCATAAGCCAAGTAGGAATATATTAAAGGCAAGAGGAAGTCCCTGCAATAAAACTCAAGAGCCATGCGGGCCCGGTCTGCGCGTCCGCGCAGGCCTGGCCGACATGCGAACGCGAGTCTGTTTTTTGTCAGCCACATTTGGCGACCAAGTGGGTCCTTTTCACTCGCTCGTTTTCCTGCCGGGACTTTCTCTAAATTTTCCGCGCCTTTTCCCCCGCTTTTCTGAAATCTTCGGAGCGTCGAAGCGACGCTCGAAGCGTCAACAGAAACGACGGAGCGTCAGTTCGAGAGCAATCAGCAACGAATAAAGATCGTTTTATTCGAGTAACGCGCGGTTTGCTATTTTTTGATGTTCGCGCATTTTTCCGAATTCCAACGTTCGTGCGATAGCAGCAGATATAAGTTTGTGTACTAGTTAGCTTCGTAAAATAATTAAGTTTCCTCTTATATTGCGTTTTTTAATAAACAATAAAATCAGTGAAAGTAGACTCGAAGACAGTGTTGATAATTTAAAAGTTCCCGGTCCCATTGCTCTATTTCCATAGTTAATTCAGCAGCGAATCCACAACGAGCGAGCGGTCGTGGATAACCAATAGGAGAGAAGCTACATCCACCAACTGCTCCGGGACGTAACACGAGATCAACACCGTCGACACCGCGTCAGCTGTCGGTCGGCGTCCGTACTAACAGGCCGGAGAGCGAATCACGAGAGGCTTTTGGGGGGTGGGATTGCTTATAATTATTAAAGAATATATAAGAATAATATTTATTTTTCGGATATTTATATTTTGCTAATAAAGCAAACCTACTTTCACCTATTGAACAAAGCCTAAATTAATTTCTATTTTCACATATTTTTCTCACCTTTCTATCAACCTTTTTATTTCCCTTTTTTCATCCTTTTCTCTCCTTCTTATCACCTTTTGCTTCTGTTGGAATAGCAACGATCTGAGCCGCCGTATTGCTGTGCGTATCAACACGCATATTGTCCCGCGATACCTCGCGTAAACAGTGTATCACCGCTCAAATAATAAAACTCGAGTATATATATATATATATATATCTACAAACAGCCGAATAATTTACACTGCCTCTTTCCAAATTGAATACCTTACCAATAGCTTCCTCATAGAGGAAGCTTTGTTTTCATGAAATTTTCGAGAAAATTTTTCGAGATTTTAATGTCAGGACACTTAGAATTGTCCAAAACGTCCAGAAAAGTGATGTAGAAAAAATGTCCGCATGTATGTATGTATGTGTGTGTGTGTGTGTATGTATACAACTCCGAAAATTCGAACGCCGATAACTCAAGAACGGTTCTGTATATCGGGCTCAAATTTGGCACACTAGTGTAGCAGCAGACCCTCTTCAACTGTAGCAATTTTCGACAAAATCTGTGCGAAAATTTCGATTTTATGCCGTTTTGAATTTTTTGAAAAAAGGACGTGGTCGCCCTAACTTTCGTAAAATTTAGTCTGGCTAAATAGTTAATTATAAGAGTAGGTGAACTCAATGCTGTTTGGTATTGAATTTGGCTCGAATCGGTAAAGTGGAGCAGATTTTATGGAATTTTGAATTTAAAAAAAAATGCCATTATCGCTCTATTGTAACTTTTGCAAAACTTGAAATAGCGAGCTCAAATTTTGTATATAAATGAAACAATATTCAGCCATTATATATGTATAATTTAGTGACAAACGGTATGAAATTTGTAATTTTATGGAATGTTGAATTATTTTTAATAATATACGTTATCATATTTACTTTCGTAAACGCTCTAATAATAACGAAATAACGAAATAGAAAAAGCGAATTCACAACAAGTTCATTTATCTAATTGAAAAAAGGATGCAAAGTAGAAACGTGCACATTGCTTCCTCATTTTTTCTCGCTTTTTACAAAACTTCCTCTATGAGGAAGCCAAAATTGAATAACATACTTTTTTGCTTCCTCAGAGAGGAAGCTTTGTAAAAAGCGACAAATAATGAGGAAGCAATGTGCAAGGTTTTTCTTTCCATTTTCACATCTTTTTCTCTCCTTTTTATCACCTTTCTATAAACTTTTCCTTTTCCATTTCACATCTTTTTCTCCCCTTTTTCATCTATTTATCTCCTTTGTAACTGTCATGCAATCGCCGTTCCATTCGCTGATTTTTTTTTTAACACAAAAGCGTATTTTTCCGAAGATACGAATGAAACCAAATAAACCGTTTTGTATTCTAAATAGCGCTGTATATTCTAAATACCATTCCGTAAATTTCATTATTGGTTTCACTGTTTTCAATTATTTTTAAGGTAGTTCTGTCGGTACGCCGGAGTCATAAATCTCAGAGTCTATATCCCTAGCAGAAATTTACTCGGATTTGCCCTGTATCACACGAGTGGCTAGCGAGGGCAATCCTAGCCGTGCTAGTATCAGGATAGCTGGCGAGGGACTATCGAGGCACAGGCTTGATGGAGTCGCCAACTTGTCCTACGAGATGCTGGCCATCACGCATGCTACGTCACTGCCCATTCTTCCACGAGATGGCCTCGCAAGCGAAGACTCGTGAGTTCCTCGCGAGTGCCTCGCGTGCTGTGTTCGCTAGTAGAACCTACGTGCCGCTGGCGAGCCCGCGTAGTAAGTCACTACCTATCGCTCCACGAGATGGCCTCGCCAGCGCTCACAATCTATCGCTACTAAGCATATGTATCAGCTGTTAGTGCAAAAATCCATGAAGAACGAAGTTCATTGTCAGCTGGGGATTAATTTCTTTAAATTACGTTTCAAGCGTCTGAACGGTAAGATTAAGAACGATGTATTATAATTTTTCAAGGTATGTTTCGTTTGACAAGTATAGTTCTAATAAGTGCAGAATAGAAACGCACTTCCTCTGTATCAAATAGTGTTGACTATGTTTGTTACCTAGTATAGTCGCTAATAATAAATTGTCTCCATCATAAAGTGACCGGTTCCATAATATACCAATATTTAATATGCAATTTCACACATTATAGATATATAGATGAAAAGTACAGAATACGATGGACGAGAAACAACGGACACGAGTTTTGACATCAGCTCGTGTTAGATAACACAGAGCTATTCAGAAATTCATACATTCTCAACATAGAGCACTGTCTCCATCAAACTGTCGACAATCCGATGAAACTTCTGGTAAGAGCTTTATTTTGCGCCTGTCATAGAATTCAGGCTGCGATACGGAGCCAAGCTGGTTTCGCACAGTCCAATTCTCTTCGAAGGAATTCTCTGTCTGGTCTCAGACCAGAAGGAAAGTTAGTTAAATATTACGATTAGCGTATTTTGACAGAGACTTATCATTGCTGATTTTTCATTGTTTTATTTAACTGTGCAAAAGAATATTCATTAAACAATAGGCTACTAAAATATCCAGGCTGCGATAGAATCCAGGCTGCGATACAGTTCAGGCTGCGACAGAGTTCAGGCTGCAACAGAATTCAAACTACGATAGAGTTCAGGCTGCGATAGAGTTCAAGCTGCGATGGAGTTCAGTCTGCGACACAGGACCAAGCTGGTTTTGCATGGTCCATTTCTCATCGTAGGAACTCTCCGATTGTAGAAATTTCTCCTACAAAGAGAAATGGACTTTGCAAAACCAGCAGGTGTTGCTAAAACTCAGTTGAGTCACTTGCTTTGCAACGCGAAAGATTGGGACCGATTGCGCAAGGCTCGCAAGAGTGTTGCTACGAATTCCTTCTAGAAGCGTGCTTTTATAGTTCGAGAATGATAATAAAATAATATTTTATTCCAAAAATGGGTTTCATTTGATGGGATTACATTGTACACCATTTAAAAATTAACCAGCAACGAGCGAATTAGCCACGCCAGCAACTATCGAGGAAAGCTCGTCACATACTCGACAGTCAGCCAAAAAGAACCCATGCCAGTTACTGTCGAGGAAAACTCACTATTGACTCGAAAACTCGCCACGCCAGCTGCTGCCAAGGAAAACTCGCCACATACTCGGCAGTCAGCCAACCGAGCGACTGGCTATGACACGCGTTACACGCCAGACGAGACCCTCGCCATTTTTCCTCGCGAGTGCCTCGGCAATATCCAGGGTTAACTCGCGTGGCCCTTGCGAAAAACTGGTCACTATTTCTGCTAGGGAGGACATAAAAAAATAATCATAGGCATCTTTTTAACTGCCTCAATAATAATATAAAAAATAATCGAGAATCCTTCGAAATTGTCGTAATCAAATTAAAACGATTATTTGTAAATAGTTGATATGTTTAGTGCGGATTTGACCTCATTTTTACGATAATTAGGTTAGGAAACGTCATTTGGCCCGGTATCATGCACTTTGACCTTGGTTCAATTAAACATTATTCCGGAGACTTCACCTTTTTTCATAATGCATCAATTCCTGAATGATTATTTTTTCTCTACCTTTGATCTAAGTATGTTAATTTTCGATTTAAAGATCAATTTCTCCAGCCCTCCCGTGAGCGCCGTGTAAAAAGATCGATTTTCAAGTTTTAATTGTTCATTCAAATACTCGGTAAAAGTCTTCAAGATTTTGTGCAAGTAAAATTGAATAGCTAAATTACAACATGTCAAAAATTCATGCATATGAGTTTGGATTGCATTCACGACAGAACTACCTTGATTTAAAAAAAAAATCTGGTCATCTGTAATGAAACGTGAGGAGTCGCAATGCTTGTTAAAAAATGAAAATAATTGGAACCATTCTGTATTAAGCATTGCCACTGCAGATTTTACATTATCGGTGACCATTTCCGGTATTAAGGTGATATGCTACATATCGTCTGTCTCTCTCAGATCGCCATAAGTGCGAGTGAGATAGCTGAATCTCCCGAAGTTTCATTCTTCGTCACGATTGATTTTTCGAATAAAAGTCGAGAAGTACTGACTGCAGATTGCCAAGACGCAGTCAGTACTTCTCGTCTTTTGTCTGAAACATCAATTCTTCTTTTTCGTCTTTTGTCTGAAACATCAATTGTGACCAAGAACAAGCTTTACAGTTTTTGTTGCCGACCGAGCAGTAGCACATCATGTTAAAGGGATCCAGTCCCCGAAAAAAATCACAAAAAAAAATTTATTCATGATAACTTTCTCTTAACAAAATTTACATTTTAACCTCATCAAGTATACATATCGAGCACCATAATTCTGTAATTTGTAAAGACATATGGTGCACCAGATTATTGTGAAGTAAAAACCCTAGCAGAAATAGTGACCAGTTTTTGGCAAGGGCCACGCGAGTTAGCCCTGTATATTGCCGAGGCACTCGTAAGGAAAAATGGCGAGGGCCTCGTCTGGCGTGTAACGCATGTCATAGCCAGCCACTCGGCTGGCTGACTGCCGAGTATATGGCGAGTTTTCCTTGGCAGCAGCTGGCGTGGCTCATTTTCGAGTAAATGGCAAGTTTTGCTCGACAGTAACTGGCGTGGCTCATTTTCGAGTCAATAGCAAGCTTTGCTCGACAGTAACTGGCGTGGCGCATTTTCGACTCCATATATTCTATGCGTAGCAATATTTAACTAACTTTCATTCTGGTATGAGATAACAGAGAATTCCTTAGAAGAGAATTGGACTGTGCGAATCCAGCTTGGCTCTGGTTCGCAGCCTGATTTCTATGATAGGTGCAAAATAAATCTCTTACCAGAAATTCCATCCGATTGTCGACAGTTTGATGTAGAGAGTTCTTTACGTTAAGAACGTATGAACTTCTGAACTGCTCTGTCTTTTCTAACATGAGCTGATGTCAAAACTCGTGTCCGTTCTTTTTTGTCCATCGTATTCTGTTGCTACTTTTGATCTATATATCTGTAAAATGTATTAAATTTTATATTAAATATTGGTATATTATTGAGCCAGTCAATTTATGATGCAGAAAATTTAGTATTAGCGATTATAGTAGGTAACAGTCAAGACATTTTGATAGAGAGGAAGTGAGTTTCTTGGAGGTTAATTATCGATCTATATCACAGCTTATCTGAGCTTATTAGAACAATACTTGTCAAACGAAACATACCTTGAAAAATTATATTACGTCGTTCTTAACTTTACCGTCCAGACGCTTGAACGGTAACGTAACCGAATTAATCCCAGCTGTCAATGGACTTCGTTCTTCGATCGTGGACTTAGCACTAACAGCTGATACATATGCTTGGTAGCGATAGACTGTGAGCGCTGGCGAGGTCACCTCGTGGAGCAATAGGTAGTGACTTACTACGCGGGCTCGCCAACGGCAAGTAGGTTCTACTAGCGAACATAGCACGCGTTGCGCTCGCGAGAAACTCACGAGTCTTCGCTCGCAAGGCCATCTCGTGGAAGAATGGGCAGTGACATAGCATGCGTCATGGCCAGCATCTCGTGGGACAAGTTGGCGACCCGATCAAGCTTGTGCCTTGCTAGACCCTCGCCAGCTATCCTGATACTAGCACAGCTAGGATAGCCCTCGCCAGCTACTCGTGTGACACAAGGCAAATCCGAGTACATTTTTGCTAGGGAAGCAATAGTTATTTTCTTTAGTCTTTAACGAAGACTAAAGCGCTTTTAATCCGCCAAAGAAGAATAGAGAAATACTCATTAAAGTCGTATTTTTAAATAGATGGGAATAAAACTAAAAAAATCATTGAATATTTCAGATGGTGCTCAGTATTGTGAACATCACACTGCATATTTTATAGTTGGTTTTACTTTTGCCAATGAAATACAATTTGAAAAAGTCTGTTTAACCATACTGAAATGCCAGGAGTAAAGATGCTTGTTAACAAATAACATGTACAAAAAATTGTGAAATTAAGTGAATCTATTAAATACACGTATTATCAAGTACATTTTTTTAAAAAATAAAATGTAATAATTGAAGTAAAAACGACATAACAAAAAACTACATTTAAAAAAAAATGTGTCCGCACCACTTGGCGAGTTAATGTGGTCTGATAAATATACAATCATTCAACGATATTCATATACTCATCGAGTGCTATTAACAGCACATCTGTCGCTAATATTCTGCTTTTATTCTACAAACAGCGACTTCACTGCAGATAAATACGATAGCAATTTGTTTTCATCTTAGCTATATGTAGTGAACGCTAGTTTGCGCTGACCTCGCGGTTATTTTTTATGACACGGGAAAAATTGTTATCAAAAAAATTTATTATAAACTAATATTTATAAATGGCCGCATACACGCCGCGTGAGTATGTCGAGATGTTTTACGCATGAGGCGCTTGCAACGGGCAAGCGGGTCCAGCCTCTCGTTTATACGGCAAAAGATTGGTGCGAAGACGCCATCCTTTGTCAGGAGTCTTTCGTAATTTAGTTGATAGGTGCTTGCAAACGGACGCACTTGCACCAAGGGCGCATGTAAACGGTGGTCCACAACGCATCAACCCGCGGATAGCGGAAAATGTATTACGCATTGTAAGTTGGAGTGAACCATTCGGTTGTACATCGGGTTCTCAAGGAAGATGGACAACATCCTTTTCACTACACCCGAGTGCAGAACCTCCACCAAGGTGACGCAGAATAACGTCTGATGTACTGCCGGCGCCTTATCGGGGCCGCACGGAGAGATCCGCACTTCGTGCGGACCGTACTGTGGACGGATGAATCAATTTTCACCAGAAACGATTATCATAATCAACATAACGACCACTGTTGGGCGCGCCGCAACCCGCACGTTACACCAATTCGTGCCTTTCAGGAGCGGTTTTCGGTGAACGTGTGGGTTGGCCTTGTTGGTAATCGATTGGTATGTAAAGTTATACCTGATATAAATAATTTTGCTCCCTCATAGAGGATATTTCTTCTGACGATTACAATGACAAGAAAATGAATCATTTTCGATTGGTCCTTATTTCCTTCCTGATCGTCTAAACGGACCACTGCACGAGCACTTTTTGGAGAACGAGGTACCAGTCCTTTTAGAAGATGTTCCTCTGGCAGTACGGCAAAGAATGGCATTCCAGCACGACGGTGCCCCACCCCAGTCCACACTCGCAGTGCTCAGACTGCTGCGGCAGATTTTTAGAAACCGCTTAATTGCCCGACGCAGTAGGTTTCCATGGCCCGCAAGATCGCCGGATCACAATCCACTGGATTTTTGGTTTCGGGGTCACCTCAAATCTCTCGTATATGCTGGACGTCTTGTACAAAACGGGGAAGAATTAAAAGAACGTATTCGCAATGCGTGTGCGGCAATACCATGACGATTGGTGGCAAATGGTACAAATCGTGTTCTCAGGAGGGCTCGGTTGTGCATTCGGCAGCAAGGCTGTCAATTCGAACAAATTAAATAGACCAGACCAGTTATCAATCAGCTCAAGTTTGTCCTGGAGGCATAATCGGAGCTTTGGCTTTATCGTGTTAGAGATTATTTTCATTTCGCTCGAGTCCACGCCAGCATTGCCAACTTATGTACACAATGACAAGACATAGTCATTCACCTACCAGCTCATCTTTGGCTGCAACTTTATCATTATGCATATCAGCAAGTTCTGCTTACTCTCCTACAAATCCCACTTATTCAACTACAAGACCCTCTTACTCGACGAGCTTACATCAACCCAGCAGCCTTAATTAGTAGCCGAACGTTTCAATTCATTCGCCGTTACGTCTCCCGTTTACGACTCTAACGATAAATAAAAAAAGTTCAATTGAAATAATTTGTTTTCCTTGAGTTCTCTCATAATAATTGTTGCCATGAATAATAAATATGATTTCAAATTCGATCATGTTGATGAGTTAGAGATTGTAGACTTTGTTTTCTCATGGAGAAAGCTTTGTTTTAATGAAAAATTATTTTTTCTCCAATAGTATTTGAATATGTGCTTCTGCGTGTGTGATAAATAGTCTTTCATGCCATGATTATTAACTAACTGAACCGAATATAAAAATCGATAAAAGCATTTTTTTTTACGGGATTTTTAAAATTTTGAAAAATGTCTGTTATTTCAGAAACTCAAACAATTCTCCAGTGTGAAGTCGTGCTGAAACTTGGAATGAAACTTTATTTATTATTACATTGGACGGGACATTTATAATAGAATGGATTGAGTGATGCTAAAGGATGATTGGTATTGAATTAAAGGTGAATCGATAAAAAGAAGTTTCAGTTTTATAGTATTTAGAATTTTACGAAAAAATTGACATGAATTATTTGGACAATTACAAAATTACAATAAAATGGTTGTTCCGTCGAAGAATTTAATACGAATAGAGTAGTTTGCAGTTTGTGTTGCAGGATTCGCGAAAGGCATCCTCTTCTTCGCGCGGCAATAGCACCGTCTTATTTGATAAAAAAATATGGCACGATATTCGAAAGCAGCCTATAGCAGCACGACGGAATTGCCGTGTCGAGACATTTTCTTCTTTCCAAGTGAAGTTCAGACCAGCGGAGAACGATTTACCATTTAGAAATGTCTGTAGAATCTCCACTTGAGTTTGCGTTTTTTATTTTCTTAGATTTTTTTATTCATTTTTCATTAACTTTTATCGTGAAACCAAGTATACGAGAGGCAGATTCACTATTACAATAGTAGCTTTGATCTATAAAACTAAAACACATCATTGGATTCGTCGGCTACAATGTTGTGGAACGAAAAAAAAATCATTAATAAAAAATGAAGGATAACGAGGCTTGAGTTTTTATAAATGCGCAGTACGAAATCATTTTGTATTGATTGTAACATCTTTTTCTCCTTCTTATCCTTGTTTGATTTATTTGAAGACTGTGAAAACAGCAATCTATAGCAATCAGCTTCCACTCAAAGCAATTCGAAAAATGAATACTAAAAATATATAACTACTTCCCGTTCAGATCAAGGTGAAATGACTGTGGGACTATTTTCATATTCCTTATTCGGGGTTGAAGCAACGCTATTAATGAAACAATCCGTACAAAAGTAACAAATCTCGACGTCGAATGCTCATTTGAAGTTGCTTCGGCTCTAAAATATTTGAAAAAATGAAGAAAAAAAAATACAAAACTATTTCGCGTTCAGATCAAGGTGGAATGACTGTGGAAATATTTTCATGTTTCCTATTCGGGGTCGAAGCAACGCCGTCGCTAAAACAATCAGTGAAAAACTAACAAATTTCGAAGACGAATGCTCATGTAAAGTTGCTTCGACTCTGAACAACTTGAAGAATTGAAAATAAAAAATACAAAACTATTTCGCGTTGAGATGAAGGTGGAACGACAATGAAAATATCATTTCTGAAAGGAAACCTTCGTACGAACTTTTTTAGAGGTGGCACAACGACCTTTTGTATTTCCCATTTAATTGACACGTAGGACAATCGAATCTTTCCTTTACACGGATACCATTATTTTTTAACACGATGGACTGTTTTATCAATGGCAGCATTTAATAGCTTGACTAGATACTTTAAATTCTGTGTATCGCACAAAATTTTAGGCCGAATAGTATCCGAGATAGTTAATCTCGCGTAAACAGATGTTTTTTTACTGTTCCAAAAAACTGTGCATAAGTCAAACTGATAATATTTTCCTTGGTAGGAATACTGTGGAAATTTGTATAAATCCACCCGAGTTATAACAAATTGTAGCAAATTGAAAAAAAATTATAAATCTTCATGCCATGTTACACTCTTTGACTAATGGAAATCAATGAAAGAATGGAAAGACCATTTTTTTCTTTCTGCCAAGTTGACGACAATGTTCATAGACGGTATTTTTCTATTTCCAAGTAAAGTTCCGTTCAGCGGAGCACTATTCACCAATTGGAACTGACTGTAGAATCATCAGTTGCTTTTCTATTTTGAATTTTTATTTTTTTTATTTTCATTTACTTTTCCGATGATACCAGGTATACAAAAAGGAGATTGATCATTAGGATGGCAGTTGTAATCTATGAATGTCAAACATACTACTGGATTCACCTGCCACAATTAAGTGGACCCAAAAAA
>CAXAOA010000068.1:10000-12500 GCA_963970395.1 Ephialtes manifestator | reverse complement strand
ACTTTATAGTTTTCTCCCCCACTACATTGGTCCACTGGTGGAAATTACGGAAATTTGAACGCTTTGGTAACGAACATTTTGAGTGTCACTTTTACCGTCTTATATGACCTCTCACCCCCGCTTTTCCCTTTTTCTCGAACGGCAGGAATGTGTGTGTGTATTTTTGCTATGGATGAATTTTGGAAAGCCTATGGTTACCCTTTAGCCCTTGCCGAACTTTTACCTAAAATTGTACTTGGCTATGTACGATATTACAGACTTTTCACACGTTATAACAAAAGGCGTCTATATCCCTTACCGTAATTTTTGTAAGCGATACTTACGAAAAAAAAGTATGCCCAACCTTGTATACAGAAAACAATACCACCACACAACAATACAAGAAAACAATACAACACCACCCGCCTTGTCGCGTCTTCTCGTACATTGACCCATCGGGGTATTGCACCAGTATTTCCAAAGCATTTATTGCTCTGGGTAGACACAGTGAGGACCCCGAGAGATTTCACCAGTATTACTGGCATGTAACAGTGTACGAAAATTTATGTTCTCAACGATATGTTTTTAACGTCCCGTACAATTCGCGCTTATAAAAAGAATTTTTTCGTTTCCGAACTGCATCGCGTGAAGACCTCCTGAAAATGACGACCTGTGAAATTTAACCCTCGATAAGGTCGTCGAAGTTATTGAGATTTACAGCGGGGTAGACTTTCTATTGTATGTAAAAGTCAGCCTTATGAAAAAGTGTGACCCTTGCCATAAATAGAAAACAATACAGACTATGGGTCTCACACTTCCGATTACCGTGACGCCACGCATCGCTCCCAGCCCACCGTCTATGCTATTACTTGTAACATTGTAATTATTTTTATTTCATGAGGTACAATCTTCTAGTCTTATATTGTATTGGATCTTTTTCTACTGTACGGAGTTTGACATCCTAATTTTTAAATCCACAAACAAAATACATGTTATCGTTTATCTGTGATGAAAAATAATGCGATTCATCGATGCGATTCTCAATTTTACGCTTGTCACAGTCCACGTTTTTTTTTTCCTTTTTTTAAATTACTTTTCAACGTCAAGAATTCAATATTATCAAAGAATTACTTGCAATATTTTCTATAAATGATCCGTTGATAAATAAAATTGATTCAGTCGTTATTCCATTTAAAGTAGAAGCGCTGCGATTATCAAGTTTCTATTTTTTTTTTAATCTGAAAAACGGTTAAAATTGTTATTTACATCTTATACTTTGAATACCGTAAACGAAATGTAAATACATATTACATGATCTCTGCAATAGATGAAAATATAGTACTGAGTGAAGCTTGAAATTTATTAAAAATTAATGTGATCAAAAGTGAAAAAATCCGTCCGCCGTCGTATTATTGCAGGCAATATTATTCACAATGCTGATTGGGCGTTCAGGCTTCCGTAGAGAGTGAGGTCCACCGAGCAAAATTAGTAACACATTTTGGCGGTTTTGAATAGCTTCCCGTTTAACGTAACGTTATCAGTTTTTATCTTTTTATTATCTCAAACTTTACAGAACGAATTATGAATTTTTCTGCCTTAATAAACATTTCTTTACACAATTCTTGTGCAAAAACTATAATAGGTTTGGACTTTTATTCTAACGTACATCTTGGTCATGGGGACGGAACTTTGTATTTGATTTTGAAATATTTTTCTCGGTCATAATACCTTTAATACAACCAGGTAAAATAGAGACTTGAATAAAAAACGGTAACGTTATCGTCTCAACCTGTCAATCACCGCGGTTTGCGGACGCTCCTGTAAGAAAGGACTAATAGTTGTCCAAAATTTTGTTATTGTTATGATAAACATATAACTCGTTTTCTCAGCGGCGTTTAGATATAAAAGCGCTACCAAAAATATCGAGATCCATAATGTGTACAGTAAGTCGAGCACTTTTTTATATTTCGTTAGATTTTTTATTTGTATTAAAGTTTTCACGATGTAACTTATACAAATTTGTAAAAACTTTCGACTTCTCTCATGTACAGTAAGTCGAGCACTTTTTTATATTTCGTTAGATTTTTAATTTGTATTAAAGTTTTCACGATGTAACTTATACAAATTTGTAAAAACTTTCGACTTCTCTCATCCATGCTTCAACAGAAAATGGACCACTACCACCTGACACTACAGGGTTACACACGGGGAGAAATTTCTGTGTCGTGACAACATAAAACGGTGACAACAACAATCGTTTTGTTAGCCTAAAAAAAGATTTATCAGCATAGCAAAACTAATTTATCAGCCGACCAAAAGATTTGGCTGTTTAACGATTTTTGTTGTTATAGTTATATGTTGTCATGATACAGAAATTCGCTACAGCGTCGAGTTAATACTGAATTTGAAAATTTTCGTTTTCTACGACGTACCAATCTGAAAAATACGCCTATTACAAAAATCGCGTTCCTGAATGTAAGGCGGAAATTGACATTACCAACTACAGAATACTCGTTTCTCA
>CAXAOA010000067.1:57068-196063 GCA_963970395.1 Ephialtes manifestator | reverse complement strand
ACGCACACTCCAAAAACACCTAATTGAAACTACATGGCTCGATATTGCATCGACACGTGTAGATCCATCTCTTTCCTAAAAAAACGTTTAAAACAACAACCCTAATTTACCTGTGTGGCTTGATATTGCATCAACACGCACACTCTAAACACCTCAATTTCAACACTTGGCTCGATATTGCATCGGCACTCGTGTATCCGTCTTTAATTCCTGTCAATATCCTCATCTGAGTCTGTAATCCCATTATCAACGATAATAGGATTAGAGACGCATCGAAGTCTCCGATTCGCGATCGGCTTGGACAGCGTACCGCGCCGTTCGAGAAAAGGTAAACAAACCCGACTCCCAAATAAGCGCGCTTGGCTTGGATTGCTCCAACACTCGCCCGCGTCTCGCACACACATAAGCACCGCGCGAGCTAAGGCCTCGGTCTCGCTTGAATACGTATGCTATATTCACTACTTATTGTCTTACAGAATTAATTTCGCGTTTGACCGCGTATGTGATTGATATTGTGCTCTGCCTTCTCGCAGCATCTTGTCGATCGGCCGTTCGTCTTTCTGTTGCTGCTTCTGTATTACGTAATGTTAACTCTTCCGTCTGGTCGAGTATTGTCCGCCTAATGGGATTAGGACGGATTAGCGTTTTTGTGCGTTTACGACCCGTCGCCGAGTGAATCCATTCCGGGAATTAGTTAAAGGGACAAATAATATTTTAATTTAAAATTCGAGAATTTAACTCTGGCACTATAGGATTTGCAACACCTCTTATCGCTTGTCGTTCCTGCAATGGATAACTAGAGATAGCCCAACTCACGAGAAGCGATAATAGGTCATTCAATAAATTCTTGGTGCAATAAGAGTTCATACTTGTATTTATAAGAGCCGGGAGGATAGTTCGACAAGTCTTTATTTATCTCTTGAGCACAGACGCTTACTTGTCTAATTGCGAATCCCTCACTCATATAAAAACCCAAGTATTTTGCATTTTTGATTCATATCTTTCCCTATTAATTTGTATAATTTCCATCATATGAGGTATCGTGATCAGCTTCCATTTTTTCGAGAGCGGGTATATGACTAGATCTGCTTAAATATCATTTCGGAACAGTTCTTGTATCGCGACTCGTGACATCTCTAAGAATTCGGTTGTATTTTATCTCCCATGATGAGAATGGAGCTCGTTTGAGTATTTCTCTGAGGAAATCTCTTAAATAAAAACCAAAAATAGTCAATTGAATCAGAATATTGAAAAGACTATCGGTACTCCCTAACTTTTGCGATATTCACGGCTATATCTCTTTAAACCAATGATGAGAACTTCACTCAGCGCTTATGCAGAGTTGAAATTCTGAGGTTTATCTCCTTAACAATAATAGTCTTTCACTCGGGTCCAGTACACGATCTCTCTCTCTTTAAAAAACAGCAAATTCTGCATTTATTGAAAATAAAAGGACTAACCTTTACATCGGGAGAATTTGCATTTTGTTACAGTATGCTATAGGCATTTCTTAAGATATGCTATATTGAAACATGTTGTTACATTAAGTTATAAGTGAAGTTACTTTAAGTTAAAATTTAACAAGTTATTCTGAATCATTATTATTTTCGCTTGTGGTGTGCACGTCTTCACCCTTGGCAGGTCTTCTCGTATGACGGAGCGTTCCGCATTGCTGATTGATAGTTCGCGTATATTCGACCCAATTCAACCGAGTTTTTGAGTGGACATCTATGTAATCTACAACAAAAACCGTTTTTCATATCGTTACGGGGTTGTACGGTGAATTGCGCACAATATTTTTATGTTTTGCTTCCTCATAGAGGAAGCTATGTTTTCATGAAATTAAAAAAAAATATTTTCATGTGTGGACACTCAGAATAGTCCAATAATGTCATTAGCTTTTCCAAAATATTATCTGACAAATCGAGCTCAAATCGGGTACATGAACAGAATAATATTCAGCCATGATAAATATACAATTTAGTGGCAAACGATATAAAAAATTTTATTTTATGAAAATTTGAAAGATTAAAGAAATTAACGGTATCGCATTAACTGCAGAAAAACTTGAGATATCAATTCCGAATTAAATATTCGAGCGAAATCATATTCAACCATGATAGATATATAATCTAGTGACGAACGATAGTACATTTTTATTCCGTGGAATTTTGAATTATTAAAAAAATTAACTTTATCACATTAACTTCAGAAAAACTTGAGATATTAATACCAAATTTAGTATGTAAACAAAATAATATTCAGTCATGATACATATATATTTTAGTAGCAAACTGTTTCAAATTTTGATTTTATGGAATTTCAAATTATTAAAAAAATTCATTTCATCGCATTAACTTCTGAAAAAATGTATATCAGCACAAATTTAGTATGTAAACAAAATAATATTTTTAATATGTCACATTATATTTCATTTACTTGAAGTAAATAATTGTTTTAATAAAGATTTTATCAGAGTAAAATTATAGCCTTTACGGTATGAAACTTTTGAATTTATGGATTCCCAAATTTTTTAGAAAATTTACGTTATCGCATTTACATTCGGAAACTCTCTAATAACCGTGCGATAACGAGATAGAAGAAGCGAATTAACAACAAGTTTATTAATCTATTGAAAACAAGGATGCAAAGTAGAACCCTTCCATATTGCTTTCGCATTATTTTTCTTTTATTACAAAGCTTCCTCTATGAGGAAGCTAAAATTGATTAATATACTTCCTCATAGAGGTTGATTTGTAAAAAAAGAAAATTAATGAGGAACCAATGTGCAAGGTTCTACTTGGCACCCTTTTTTAAAATTAATATTCGGTAACATGGGAAATGACAAATTATTATGTACTTACATTTAACAGCATATAAAATGTGTTTTGGAATCCCTTGTCTTGCTTTTTTATTTGGCTTTCCCGTTCCCTTTCCAGCCGGATTCGGTAACATTCCTCTCGTCCGGGCCTATGAGATTCAGTAGCAGCCTCCTTGTCATTTCTCGTGGATTATTTTTGAATCGAAAAATATCGTAATTCAACGTTTCTTCAGAGACATACACTTCCGAGTTCGGTTCAATTTCAATCTGTAACGAATAAAGTATTTTTTTTTAATCGTGTATTTGTGTACGTCTATAGAATTTGACTGAAGAGCCCCCCAGAGTGTTGTTCGTAGCGACTCATACCAATGCACTACGCTATTGCACTTGCATGAGGGCACAGAGAAACTCCTGCAACCCAGCTAATGCAGACGGTTCATTCTTATTGAGTTTACTATATGAAAATACATGTGAAAAACCAATTTACGATTTTTTTTATTTTACAGAACTTTTACAGAAACCGATTTTTGTCATAATTATTTTTTGTGTTTATCTTCCCGTAACTTGTTCTTCGTATTTTATTTATTCATTTAAAACAAGGATCCAAAGTAGAACCTTGCACATAGCTTCCTCATTATGTTGTGTTTTTTATAAAGCTTCCTCTATGAAGTAGCCCAAGTCGATTAACATTCCATAGCGGCAACTTTATAAACAGAGTGAAATAATGAAGAAGCAATATGCGAAGTTCTACTTTGCATCCTTTTGCTTCTTTTGCTTTGTATACGTTGTGACGCGTATTTTTTTGTTGCGTCCCAAAAGGTTCGATTTCTTTAAGGATATCGAGCGGTCTCTCGAGCGCACGGTGCTTCGGCCACTACTCGGGCATTCCACTAGGCGATACAATAGAAAACCAAATATTTTACTAATGTCTAGGAATTGTTTTATATTTTTTTATGTCAACGCCGAGGTACGTGAGAGGAGAGCAGCGATTCTCAAAGTTTTGGCACAACAGAAGATCCTTGTTGCGTGGAATTTCCAGAGGGTACTCTCACCACTCAGCTGCGTCATACGAGAACGATGATAGGACCTTCCACGCCTCGAGCTTCTACTAATCATCTTTCTACAATGCTTTATTTCGATCCGCGATTTATTATTTCGCTGACTATTTAACCGAACCTTGAGCATAATATCTGGTGAACCAGGTACCTGTGTAATTAATCTGTGAAAATGCCAATCACCTGCATTAATATTAGCGTAATTATGTTAGCGAGATTCGAGACTTTGTAATTTCGGAAGCTCGCGGTAGACGCTGACGCGCATTACGCAGTTACAGCTGGGTTACCGCTAATCGGGAATAGGCGCTAAGGGCCGAATAATAGAGCGAAGTGGGGACGATAGCTCGCGAGCGTGCGAATTTTGGAAAACAATTTTGTCTTTGGTACGACGTCGAACAGTCCGGGTGTGCGAGAGAGGGACCTGCTGGTACCTTGGTGTCGAGAACGACCGGCGACTTCGTATCGGTAAGCTCTCCTTCAATCGTAATCTTGGACTCGATAAATAATATCTCTCGAGCTATTGTAATAGTTTGTACTTTTTATAAGCGACCGCGTAGTTGTGTCGGTGGGAGGCCTGTTAGGATAATTTTTTTTGGGTACCTCGGACATAATCGCGATAGATTCGCTTCCATTTAAAAATTAAAGTTTTAGTTTCCGTGTGTTTTTAGTTTTCCGGGAAATTTTCCGACTGCCTTATTCGAGTGTATTGCGTGTCCAGCTACGGCTGTGTCACCTTCCCTATCTCGTGGTGGTCGAAATTAGAGTTCACCAGAATTAATTTGAGAATGCTTGAGTAGCAGGACCGAAGACAATAATTTTAAGTGTTGTGTCGGCACCAAGTGCAAGAATTTTGGGTACCGGATAGCGCAAATTAAAAGTGCGTGAAGTGGTATTGTGTGCTGTTAAATTTAATGAGAAAAATTGCGTTCACTCCCCCAAATTCTCACACTATAGTGCACCGCGTCGTGACTCGAAGTGTTGCGTGCGATATTTATGTTTTTGTCATCTCCGTGCAGGTGAATCGTGTCCAGCTACGGCTGTGGCACATTATCGAAGCATTAGGGAGAGTCAAAGTTTTTTTTGTTATTTGAGCTGCGTGCGGATTCGCGTGGTGTTGGTTTAGTTGTCAAGGAAAATTGGAGGTGCTGCAGGGCTGTGCGTTGGCCTAGGCACCATCCTTTGACCTTAATTTTTCGTTTTGACTACTCGGAGGTGCTGCGGGGCTGTGCGTTGGCCTAGGTACCATATTGGGACCTTAATTTGTTATTTTCCTGTATGGTGCTGCGGGGCTGTGCGTTGGCCTAGGTACCTTTTTGTTATTGTTGTTTGGTTTTAAGATAGTAGGGAAAGTAGGGTATTTCATGCGCTTCGGACCTCTCGGTACCGGTTGCGTTGCGGTTATTGCGTATTTAGAAAATCTCGGCGGTGAATTTAGTAGCCGTCGTGGATTTTAGTAGGGAATTCTTTTTTTTTTTTGTTTTGTTTGTAATATTTTATGTTTCTTTATTATTTTTTTTTGTTTGGTACCAAAGTTTAATTTCTTAAAATAAACCGAACGGATTTTGGATACTCTTTAAAATTTGGAGTTTGAGTAATTGATTTATTTTGTTTCGTCTTTCGTTTATGTTTTATTTATTCGAGAATTGACTGAACTAAATACGGACCGCCCACTCTACCATAGATCACTGGCTCGCAATCTAGTCTGGCAAACCAACCCCCTTCGCTAACGTCATCCTTTGGTTTTCATCGCCGCTTCGGCCGCTGGCGCCCTTTTTATAAATTTGAAAATCAAAGTGCGAAGGGTTTGTGAATGCGAGTAGAGTACCATTTTTCTTTGTTTTTTTTTCTTTTCTCTCAGTTCCGGGAAAATTGCATCACAACGTGAACATTTTTTTTTCGAGATTTTCATGTCAGTATACTCAGAATGGTACAAAACATCGAGAAAAGTGATTTAAAAAAAATGTATGTGTGTGCATGCGTGCGTGCGTGCGTGCGTGCGTGCGTGCGTGCGTGCGTGCGTGCGAGCGAGGAAGCCAAAATCAATTACCATACTTCCTCTTAGAGGTTGCTTTGTAAAAAGCGAAATATAATGAGGAAGCAACGTGCAAGGTTCTACTTTGCATCCTTATTTTATGAAATTTTTACAATTTAAAAAAATGTCCGTTTACGCCCTAACTTAAACAAATTTTAGCTATCGGACTGAACTTTTGTACGAAAATTGAATAAAGTGATGCAACCTTTGGTATTGAATTTGCGAAAATTAGGTAGAGTAGTACCGATTTCATGGATTTTTCAAATTGAAGCAAAAAATTGACGTTATTGCATAAACGTTTGCAAGATTCTATCTAACGAGCACAACTTTTCCACATAAGCAAAACAATGTTCAGTTATTCTACATTTCTAATTTAGTGAAGATCGATAGAAGGGTTCGGATGTTATTTGATTTTTTGTTTATCATTTATTGAAAACTAAAATTTCACTACGATTAATTTTGCAAACTTGCAAATTACTTTCTCATTATTTTTCGTTTTTTGCGAAGCTTCCTCCATAAGGAAGTTTGAAATCGATCAAAGTACTTCCTCATATAGGAAGGAATGTGCAAGGTTCTACTTTGTATCCATATTAAGATATTTGCTCGTTACTAACCTCTCGACCTTTTGGCCACCGCTCTCGTCCATTTAGACTACGCCGTGGCGACCTTGTTGATGGGCCTTGCCCCGATAAACTGGGTTCTCGTTGTCTAGGTTCCCCAGATGTCTAAATGAACTTGACCTTCCCACTCGGCTACGTTCAGATGATTCAGATGAGTCTTTTTTGTCTAGATGCTCCAATATTCTCAGCAATACAGTTTCTAAAGTACCTATGAATAGATTCAAAAAATGTTTTTTCGCGATCAAGGTGAAGGAATTCTCGAAGGGCTACTCTATTTTCATCTAAGCAGTAAATATACTAATTCTCTTTTTCCTAAGATAGCGTGATATTCAAAATATATTTAAAATTTACCTGGAGCAATTGCTGAATTTGCTGTTTCTGCGATTTGTTGTCGGGATGACGAATCTTGTTTGCGCGTATCACGGGAAGGTGATTGAAAACATTTTCGATTGGGGTTCGCCGCAGAACATTTGTTGGTACCCGGAGAGACTTGCCGAATGACGGTGAGCCAGGGAGCGACCCTCGCTACTGCGATGAGCAGGAAGACGATGTAAGAAGGGAGTAGGAGACCGACTTTGGCTACGACGGGGAAGAGGAGAACGGAATCGACTACGGTGGTGAGCAGGAGACCGACTTGGTATTCTCGTTTTAGAAATCGCTATAAAGGCTCAAATTGATGTAGACGCATCAAACGTATATAGGAGGCTCAGAGCGCCACGGATAAAGGTTTAGGAAATTCACATAAAAGGATAGATTAATACAGGACTGGAATTTGTTTGACTTGTTATTACCAGGAGATCCATGTTCGGCTGACGGAGAAAGACTCTCGCTCAAGTCGAGTAGTTCCGTTTCCTTGGCCTCAGCCCTTTTTTTCTGCTTTTTATTTTTCTTTCGTACAGTGTAAGAGCGGTCTGACAATCCACCAACAATTAAATAAAATCAGATCAATAATCAATAACCTTCACTTTAAAATATTTGAAAATTTTATATATCGGTACTGGAGGTTTCGATGACTTAAATTATATATTAAATTCAGAAAAAAGTTAACAAATCATTTTCATTTTTGAAAAATCAGTTTTATAGATGATTTGGTGAACAAGTTAACTTTCATTAATTTTTTAATGACAATTACTAATTACTATTATGTAAAATCAATCTTTCCAAACATATTGTGAATTCGCTTTTTCTATTTCGTTATTCCGTTATTTCGTTATTATTAGAACGTTTCCGAAAATAAATGTGATAACGTATGTTTTTTAAATAATTCAACATTCCATGGCTAAATATTGATTTATTTACATACAAAATTTGAGATCGCTATGTCAGATTTTGCAAAAGTTACAATAGAACGATAATGTCAATTTAAAAAAAATTCAACATTTCATAAAATCTGAACCACTTTACCGATTCGAGCCAAATTCTGAGCCAAACAACATCAAGTGCACATACTTTTATGAAGAACTATTTAGCATATTAGACTAATTTTTACGAAAATTAGAGCCATCACGCCCTTTTTTCAAAAAATTAAAAATTACATAAAATCAAAATGGATGCATATATTTAGTCAAAAATCGCAACATCGAAAGAGAAACAACTATCTTACTTGCGTGCCAAATTCGAACGCGGTCGCTCAAACGGTTACTGAGTAAGAGGTGAGTGGACCATTCTGAGTGTACGGACATGAAAATCTCGAAAGAAATTTTTTTCACGAAAACAAAGCTTCCTCTATAAGGAAGCAATGATGTGTAAAATCTGTTTTTCGGATTTTCTTTTTACTTGTCACGTACAACACTTTTCCTCCGAATTCTTTTTCACGATTGCCACTCTCACCACACGACTGTCCAGTCACTAACAGCACGAAACGTTAAAAAATACTAAACCGACCGCTATCTCGTAAGTTCGCACCGGCATTTAGAAGCAGGGACGTCGATTCCGCATGTGGAAGCAATAATAGACACAAAACTAGAGCAAGGTCTCCTTCAGAGATGCTTTTAAAATTCTTTCACACGCAAGGTACCGACCTCCCGGATTCTCAGCATCCGCGTAAACGCAGTGCCGAACATAGGACAAGTGTGACTCTTCGAACGGTGGGAGGCGCTCAACCACTTATGAGACGATGCGTCGCCTAACGTTAGGTGTTGTCACCCCAACTGAAGAGGCATCATAAACTGCACAAATTATTGCCGTCAGCCGCACTAGATAAAAGAACTGAGCTCTCTTGCCTACTAAGAAGCGTTACACTTGGTACCTACTAGAATATCTATTTTTTTTTATATAGACTACAGTATTGTAACCCGAATTCTAGCAACCAATGTAACCCGTTTCACTCATCCGATGCCCTTATTTGTAAACCCCATACCCATAGAATAGTATTTAAACCACGACTTCTAATCAAAATCAAGTCAGTCTTCGGTAGAGCCTACGAGTCTGTACATCGGGAGACCGATCTTCGTTTGTACTACATGGGCGAATCTCCGGAATCTTTAATCTATATGTCTTACGACTTCTCGTATGATTAGCCAATTAAATGAATAATGAAACATCTAAAAAAATGAATAACTATCAAATCGGTTTATCATTACTAGCTTTTTTTACGATTTTAATGATGTCTAAATATTAATTATCCTTGATTTTGACTTCACATACGATACCTGTAACAATATTTCGGCTGTCTTTTCGCGATTTCTTACTTTTATTATACTATTTTGTAATTAATACATTAACTAATTAAAACTTTTAACATGGAAAACAATGAATTTTTAATTCGAAAATTCGATTTAATATATTTTAATAACATCCGTTGTTTAATTTGACATATTCGATCAGTAAAAGTTTGTCAATTTGAGGTGTCACGACCGAAATCACGGAATTTTCAAAAATAAAGTAAGTAATTGTTAATATAAAGCTAATTTTTTGTATTGCACATGAAATTCAAATCAAATAGAAAAAAAACGTATCGATTTATTTTCAAAAAAAAATTTCTTTATGTTGTTTATAGACGAAGACACATTATCTGTCAGCCTGTCTAGGTTACAATGTCACAATTTAAATCCTCGCGGACTTGAACAGTTACCAATAAATTCATTTAAAATTTATATGCACACAATCGTTTTTGTTTCCTTTATCAGTGGTAAGTGTGCTTTGAGAAATTTAGACTATTTTTAAAGATTTTGATGTAACCATTAAATGTCACGACCGAAATTCCGTCACAACCGAAATCTGGTCATAATCAATGTTGAAAATTCAAATTAAGTAACATAAACTTGGTTTTTATTGAATATATTGATAAAAACTATAATTAAATACGGTTAGAAGTATATATTTTAATTTTTTTAATTCATTTTTTGTAAATATAATTATAATGGTTTTTTGAAATTATATTGAAATTTATAAAGATATTTGTAAAATCAGAGCACCTCAAGCATTTCGGAGCTTCTCAAAAACAAATTTCTTTGCACACTGGAGCCATTTTTTATAAGAAAAAAGAGGAAGAAGAAACTGAGTGTATATCTTTTTGCACAGTTTCCGAAAATCTGCGACATGATGCTGCATCAATCTGGGCTCACATGGTTCCCATTTTGAAGCTTGTAAAAGTTTTGATTCCGAATTTAGACACTATACACTTTCAGAGTGACGGACCCAGTACCCAGTACAAAAATAAGACAAATTTTTATTTTTTTCATGCTCGATGCCAAGAACTAGGATTGAGTCACGCGACTTGGAATTTTTCAACTGCTGGTCACGGAAAAAGTTGTGCAGATGGTACAGGTGGAACTGTCAAAGGCATTTGTGATGAAGCAGTTATGTATGATACTGACATCATCTCTGCTGAAGATGTGATTCGCGTTGTTTCGAAGCAACAAAATTCGAAAGTAAAAATGTTTTTAATTGATAACAACGAAATTGAAAAAGTCGTGAAAACGGTTCCTGATAATCTCAAAACAATTCCGAACACAAAGATGTTGAATCAATTGATTTGGACACGCGAAGATCGACCTAAAATATTTTTAAATTATTTATCATGCACAAAATGTATTTCAAATCCACCTTGTGATCATTTCAGTTTGAATCCAAAATCATTTTTATTTGCAGAAAAAGCTGCAGAACCAAAAACAAGAAAAAGAAAATTGAATGAATTGACAGACTTTTTGAGCGATGATAAAATGATCTTCAGTGAAAATGAAATAACAAAAAAAAGAACAAACCCCGGAAAATTGCAAAAGAGTACAGTAGAAGTAGGGAGAGGAAGAGGGCGAGGAAGAGGGAGAGAAATAGGGAGAGGGACAGGAAGAGAGAAATATTGAGGACGAAGAATAGATTTAGCAAAAAATTACAGCAAAAGGCTAGTACTAAAAATTTTAAACAGAGCCAAAAAAGTTTATATGTTGTGTATTTGCAGTTGAGAAAAGAATGTGGTAAATATTGTAAAAAATGTATTTACAGGAATTCATAATAAGTTAAAATATATATATGTTGAATTGCATTCGAATTTGTGATTTAATTAGATTTTTTTACTTATGAAAATTATTGCAAAAAATGACAAATTTAGGTTATGGTTTGTTTATTAATTTCTCAACCGCGGGCACTGGAAAAAACGATGTTCTGCAGCATTTGATGATAGTTTTTCAATTTTGAAACCATAATTTGTGTATTAAACAGATGTGCTTTTAATTTTTTGAATTTTTTTTTCATAATGATGAAAGTTAAAGGTTCCGGAGATTCGCCCACATATCGCGACACGCGGCTTCTCCGTTAGCTGAGTGCGAGTAGTTGCATCCTATTTTGTTCAAATCATTGTTGTGTTCTGATCAATTTAAGAAATATTGTAAACGTGCGAAATATTGTGTACGACGTCTCTGCGACTAATTGAATCCTGTGCGTGTGACACGAGTATCACCACGAAACATTGAGAGAGTAAGGAACCGACTGTTAAGCATCGTCTTGTTAAAGGTATTAATTGTTACTATATGAATTGTAAGAACTTGCATCTTGTTTAAATAAATTGTAGTTGCATCACGGATCAACTAACGTTTTATCTTTTACTGATTATAAAGACAAGGTTTCTCGAGATCTCCGACGTACTCCCACTTCCTTTACAATAATCTATCCTGTAGATTGGTGTAAAATTTAGAGTCGCGTTAACCGCTCGGCGCGATTCTCTTTTCTGCACGTCTCCGGACGTCACATACTCAAGGTGATGACCACACAGTCAACTGTGCAAAAGAGAGACACGGAAAAATTACCCTTAGTGGTCGCTCTATCGACATGTAGTTTTAGTGATATATATCCAGTAAAGGACACCCAAAAAAAATTACCGCTGGATACTATGTACAAAGATTGATATCCAGGTAAAAATACACACCTTTGCAAGTTAAAACTAAGAGTAAAAAATATTAACGCACTAATTTACTAATATATTAATCAACTGCAATATTTCAAATAGATAGTTGATTTTAATATAGATATACAAGTTAAATGAAAATAAATTTTATATTTTTATTTTTATTTATTTATTTATTTATTTTTCATAAACATCTGTTACGGCACATTTCCGTTTTTCCCGAAAATTCACTCTAGGCAAAGGAGAGTGAGGCTCTCCCTGTTGCGCTAGATTACAGGTGAATTGAAAGGGCGGATGGGTGTTATGGGCCTTGTTTAGAACCTACCCTCTCGGGCAAAAGCTCGGGAAAAGGCCTAAGGGTGTTTCTTCGACTTTGATAATAAATAAAAGAACTTGACTTACCGGTACTGCTGTAAACCCGATGGGTAGATGTAAAAACGGTGGGCTGGTAGCTGGAAACAGTGGTATAACGACGACGGTGACAGGAAACTTCAGCGGGAACAGCAACAGGAGTCGGTTGTAGGGTGGTCGTTGAGTGCAGCAAATGAATTAATGCCACAACACTTAATAGATTTTTAAAACACTTTGATTTATTTAGGAAAAAGAAACTAAGTTGAAACAAAAAAAATGAACACTGAATTTTGCACTTTAAAATAATTAAAAATGAATAAAGACCGGGGAACGACGGATTCGAACTTTAACTCACGCGCGCTACGACAGAGTATCAAAATTTGACTTCCACACAGGCTCGGGTAACCAGTGTGACTCTGAGCGGCGAATTGAACCTTATGCGCGAAAAAATTATGGACCGCGACTAACTCGAAGCTTTAAGGGCTGCATCTTATATAGACAGTCAAAGATATACAAATGGTGACCCTTGGGAGGGGGCACACACTATGAGTTCATTCAGTCATCCCCACCATGCCTTTTGTCTTAGAGCTAGCTTATTAACACTGTGGTCTCAATATTAATAATTAACAATTATTAATTATGAATAAATTAAACGATCTACGGTAAATGATGCTAATCTCATTTGCATAAATCTTCTGGATTTTCAACTTAGCAATTTGTTAATGGACAATTAATAAGTATTAAAAACATTAAACAATAATTCATATATTTTCAAAGATAATGATTTCAATCTCGACATTCGGATTTGCTTTTGTAAATTAATGAACTTTATTTAAAGAATTTAATTCATTAATATAGAGAAATCCCGATCTTTGAAATAATTTAAATAACTAATTAATAAAATCCTAAAGTAATGGAATAAACCCTAAAATTAGCCAATAACTATAATATACATATAAACATGTGAAGATGTATATATATAATATATATATATATGTATAATTTAAACAATTATTATTTAAATCTTATTGTTCCTAAGGCGTAGGAGTCATCAAGGGGATGTCGGGGTATCCACCGGCAGAGAAGGGGAGAAGGGCCCTAGCGGATCTGAAGAACCGCAAAATAACCGAAGAGTGACCGGTCGTTGTGGAACAAAAAATCACTCCAGAATAACCGAGAAGGAACCTAGTGACCGGCGGGTAACCGTAAAGTGAACCGTAAAGTGACCTGTAATGAACTCAATGTTCCGTTTCGGGTTACAATTCGGTTATATGAAGATCTTTCAAATAACCGAAAAACAACTTTTAACAAACTGTCGGTTACTTCTGCGTTACTTTAAAGTTTGTTTTTGGTTAAAACATTGGTCGCTTTGCAGTTGCAATCGGGTTCTTTTTTGTTCGAAAATAACGGTCGCTTTGTCGGTTACATTACAGTTGTTTTACGGTAAAACAACTAGAAATGAACCTCATAATGACGGTTACTTGTATGTGACCGTAAAGCAACCACAAAATGACGGTTGCTCGGATCCGCTAGGGGGGTAACCAAAAATATATTTAAATAATAGTAATTCCAAATACTATATACTTGTAATAATACAGACATCCCATTTTTTAAAATTAATATTACTATCAATATTCTGCAGTATACTATCAATAAAAAAATATCAACCTTCACTAAATTACAGTTAAAATATTCATATTATTCTATATAAAATTTAATATACAGCTTATATACATGAAAACTTCCAATACCGATGTAATAATTTTTATGCAATTTGTTTAATAGTGTAATTTATATGAGACTTACCTTCAATAGGAAAGTTGTTTTCATTTTGGTCCTCGACCGGAGCTTTTGCGAAACTATCAACGTTTGGATTCGATCCCGAATTATTCGAAGTTTCGGGTCTCGAGGGGTGATTTGCATTCGAATAGATGAGTTTTCCTTCCCTTTCTCTAGTCACAGTGACGTTATTCTTTTTCTTTTTTTTGCTTTTATGTTCAGTCATATTATCTCCAACTTCATCGTCTGCAAGCAATTCAAGTCTCATCTTATTCTCTATAAGGGCAAACAATATTTAATTAAAAAACTCACACACTAAGAGAACAATATAATTGAATATACCAAATCATTTATTTAAAAGCTACAATAATTAATTAGAGTGTATTGTATTTGAACTATACGTATGGCCAAACGCCAATATATTGCGTTGAATTATCGAAATAGAAAAGCCAAATTATTTGAATGAAAAACAGTACATTAAAGCAGCCATATATTTCGTTGAGTTGAATAAATAAATGATTTTACGGATTCAATATATACTTGAATCAATAGAACCGTTTACTTAAGTATGTATAAATGCGAAACTGTTCAAATATATAAAATATTTTTATATCGTATAATAAATATATTAACCGGTGCGGTGGTCTACTCGTTAGTGTACAGGCCTCTAGTCCAGAGCATCGGTAGGACGCGGGTTCGAATCCCGGTGCCGTCGATTTTCGTTGAAAATATAAATACGGGGGCGATGAAGCTCCAGATGTACACATGAGACCCACAGGTAGAAAGTACAGTACAGTAACTGTAGTCCGGGCTTACGTTCTCGACGAAATGTGACGTAGGTCCGGTGCCGGGAGGCGAACACGAGACCGGCTATATCGGCATAGGTTTTCCACAGTTTTCCTATGCCCATAGCAGAAATTCTGTGGCAAATGCGATACAGAGGGGGAAGTCGGATGCGGCCGCATGGGGGTCTGGTTACAGATCAGGACCAGAACCCCATGGGAGACTGGGTACTGATCCGGGCCGACTCTGTAATAGGCGTAATGCCTGCAGATGGGGGGAAATACAACATAAAAAAAAAAAATAATAATAAATATATTATATTTTTATAGACAAAATTTTATACGATACTCGTGCGATTAACGTTTTCTTGACTCGTGTGTTTAGTATTTAGTATATTTAATTATATTTATTTCTCAGTGAAGTCACAATTATTTTTTACTTTACTTACTTTTTCCAGATGAGTTGTATTCGGTGTGGTCCTGGACCGCAGTTTTTTGAGAACCATCACCCAGGACTTCAGGACTTAGTTTTGAATTGAGCGAAGAGATGAGCTTTTTTCCTACTTCTCTAGACGCAGTTTTCTTCTTCTTCTGCTTCTTTCTATCAGGAGAATTTCCTAGGTGAACACCAACCTCAGGGCTCTGCGTCGAATGGGTCATTATATTATGTAATGATATCTTAACTTCACGCTGTTTTCTTTCTAGTTTCTGTGCATGGTCTTTGGGAGGAATTTCAGATTTCGACGGGAGATTCGGAATCAGGGCGACGAGTTTTGCTTCTATGTCTCTATTAGCTGTGTCTTTTTTATTCTGCTTCTTTTTAGATTTTTGGTTCTGCGGCATAATGTCTCCATTTTCATTAACCTCAAGCGATTCCAGCCACCGCTTATCCTCTACAATGGCAAATAATAATTAATAGAAAATACAACTACAAAATATTAAACAAATCTAGAAAATCGCGTCAGACATCTCCAAAGCCATCAATGTGGTGAGATTTGTTTCATCATAGATCGTCGACATCGTTATTGGACTTTAGAACCCATGCGACCGTTTGGCTACCTAGGCAAGCTGACGGCTGGCCAACAAATTATAGCTAACGGCTCATTGTTCGGGTATACATGGAATTAAAAAAATTCTCGTAGAGGGTAAAGTGTTCCGGTATAACGTGATTAAATTAATTTTTGTTTAAACGGACCAAAAATGTCGATTATAAACATTCCTCAATCTCCAAGTTCCACCATTAAGTCTTATAACTTGGAAAAATGATGAAATAGACTGATTTTTCATAATAAATAAAAAAACCCTCTATAAAGCTCAATTCGGGGCTCTACCAAAATAGTTTCACAGATTTTCAAGTCAAACGGCTGTAGGGTGCAGCTTGGAGATTGAGAAATGTAGAAGATCGTCATTTTTAAACTTATTTTTAACAGTAAATTAAATTACTATAAGAAGTTCACTTTTGATAATTGTTTAATAATTCTGAGCTCTATTAAAATGTTTACACCAATTTTCAAGCCTAAATACTGAAGTGTGCAGCTTGGAGAGTGAGAAATGTAGACAATCCACATTTATAAACTTATTTTCAACAATAAATAACATCACTTAAAGCAACTCACTTTTGATAATTGTATATTCATTCCGGGCTTTTCTAAAATGTTCACGAAGAATTCCAAGTCAACAGAATGAAGGATGCAGCTTGGAGATTGAGAAATGTAGAAAATTGACATTTTCATATTGATTTTTAAAAATAATTTAAATCACTTACAGAAGCTCACTTTTGATAATTGTTTAATAATTCCGGGCACAAATAAAATGTTAACATCAATTTTCATATCAAAAGACTGAAGGATGTAGCTTCGAGATTGAGAAATGTAGAAAATCGAGATTTTCACACTGATTTTAAAAAATTATTTAAAACACTTCAAGCAGTTCACTTTATAAATTATTGAACGGCTTTGACTTAATGTTCAAATGATTTTTCAACGCCATGAACTTGACGACTTCAGAAAGGTGTTGCGCGTCACAGTAGGCGAAGTGAGTGTTATATCTCTCTATATTATAAAAAGATCTCGCCGCCGCCGCCGTGTCAAGAATCGAGGGACTTAGAACAATTCGGGCTCAGGGCTTGGCGGAAGGGGGGGGATCCTTCGGAGGAGGGGGGGGGGGGGCTTGGGGGGGGGACCCTTCGGAGGGGGGCTTCGGGGGGGGCACCCGTCGGAGGTGGCACCCTTGGGTGGGGGGCGATTGTGAGCGCGCGCAGCGCGCGAGCCACAATAAAATCCTAGTATATATATGTATATATAACACTCACTTCGCCTACACCTTTCTTAAGTCGTCAAGTATATATATATATATACTTGACTCGCGATTGCGAGCGCGCGCAGCGCGCAAGCCACAATAAAATCCTAGTATATAAAAAGATCTCGTATCCTCGTAACCTAGTATATAAAAAGATCTCGCCGCCGCCGCCGCCGCCGTGTCAAGAATCGAGGGACTTAGAATAATTCGGGCTCAGGGCTTGGCGGAAGGGGGGGCATCCTTCGGAGGAGGGGGGGGGGGCTTGGGGGGGCACCCTTCGGAGGGAGGCTTCGGGGGCACCCTTCGGAGGGGGGGTGGGGGACCCTTCGGGGGGGGCACTCGTCGGAGGTGGCACCCTTGGGTGGGGGGCGATTGTGAGCGCGCGCAGCGCGCGAGCCACAATAAAATCCTAGTATATATATGTATATATAACACTCACTTCGCCTACACCTTTCTTAAGTCGTCAAGTATATATATATATATATATATATATATATATATATATAGCAGTCTCCACGCTCAGGTCACATACAATATATATATATATTGTGACGAGGCGTTACAACACGCTCGCTTCAACGGGCGCTGATGAGATCGAGCGCGCAGCATAGGCTCGAGCCACCGCGAGATCCGCCGAATCTTTTCTCACCGACAATGTCCAGTACGAATTATTGCGAGCTGTTGACTGCCGAGACTATATTATTTCCAGAGTAAATTCGTGGAACTCCTCGGAAGTCCGGCGATGCGAGAGAGCGGGGAGCCGAGACGGAAGGGCACGACGCCGATGATCTAAGAAGAGCGTCGATATTAGGCCGATGCCCCCACTCGAGACCTCCCGAACAAGGAAGCGAGGAATGTGGCACGCGACAGCGTGAAAAATAAGTAGTCAGTGAACAACGGGACGTGAAACGATTAGGCAGAGTAATAGGACGTCTCGCGTAGTGGCAGAGACTAGAGAGAAAAGAGATCGGTAAATTGCGCTCGAGTGAAGTTGAGTGCACGAGCATCGTGAGAAATTCAGTGGGAATCCACAGGACGAGTTTTCCGGCTGGGATTAAGTACGAGAATCGGGAAGAAAAAGGTAGGCGCACTTGGTGCAACTTCCCAGATTTTGATAATTCCCCGGAAGTGATCGCGGTGTAGAAGTACCTCGAATTATTGTCACGAGGCCGGCCTCCTTCAATCTCGGTGCTAAGAATTAGAAAACATTTATTCGTGGATCAGTCTCGCGAAATTGTCGGACTCGAGTCAAAGTTGTAAAGCGCGTAAAAGTGGTAAATCCGCGTCGAATGTCGGACACGAGTCAAATTTGTAGGAAAGAGAATAATTTATGTGGCGTCCGCTTCCGAATCGGTTTTCCTTGACGCGGAAAGATAAAGAAATAAATTAACGATTGTTTGATTTTTATAGAAAAAGAAATAGGCGTGGTTTGTAGAAATTATTTTGCATGCCTTCCCCCCCGAACTGCACCCTTACAGCTAGCTGGACGATAGTGAGGAGAAGTGGTAAGAACCTCCCTGGTAATCGGGAGAAGAATAGATTACCTGGCGCCCATCTGGGAGAGTAAGCAAGTAAGGAAGAAAAATTACAGCGTGGGCGTCGTTATATTTGGACGTCGGCGGTTACACGGTAAGTCCTGAGCCGTTGTAATAGCCCGTCACAATTGTTGGCGCCCAACGTGGGGCAAGAGGGCCATCGGGACATAGTGTAAAATAATTTCGGTGTGAAGTGCGCGTAAAGCCGTGTGGGAATACGTGACTAGGAACAAGGGCTTCGCTGAGCCGAGCTCGAGTCTCAAGGACGCGCGCGCGCGGATGTCAACATAAACAGTGCGCGAGATTAGTCGAGGAGACTCGCTCGAAGTGCGTGAACGAAAATACATTGAGTGAAATAAATTCGAAATAATATTTCCATAGTGCTCAACCGTGAGTTCGGTTAACGCTCGAGACGTCGCTCGAAAAGCTGAGCTAGTGTCGCTCAACCGAGATACCGCTCGAAGCGCGTGAAGTGACGGCTTGACAACAACATACACTCGAGAGCCGGAACCACAACAAAAGTGATTATAATAATTCGTGATAATTGCGCGACGATTTCGCGAAATAAAATCGCGAATAATTCTAAATAAATTCGGCGGTTTTCGGAAATGGTCGCGTGAACTTCCGAATATTACAAACGGAGAGAAAATCATTATTTTCGATAATAGTGTTGTGAGTCAATGGGAATGCGAAGTTCGACAGGTGGCATACGGTTCTCGGAAGAAAAAAATAATCTCGTGTTTTTTCTCGTGCTTCATTACACGCTCGTTACAATTAATTCCGCGTTTCGGCGAAAATAATTTCGTGGCGCGTCGAATAGTAACAACGCGAATGATCGAATAAATTAGTTCGCGAGTCTCGGGAGAAAAACAAATAAATAAATAAATAATAATTATACGGGATTTTATTTATGAAACGGAAATAGTGTCTCGCGGAAGGATTATTTCGTAGTTTCCGCCATTCAGCGAGGATCTCAGCGAGCTATTATTTATCCGAAAATTAATAACGTGTGATCGCGGTTAAAATTATTCGCGATCGTGTGGATAAAGAACCGGAAAATAAATTCGGAATTGGTCGTGTACTAAAATCGGCCATTAGACTAAACATGACAGAACCCTCGAACGGAGTTGAGGAGAAAACCGGCAGACTCTCTGGCGAAAGCGGAGCGCATGGTGGGGAGGTCATCGGTTCACGCGAGTGGAGGCGACAGCAGCACGAGTCGTTGCGATGGATCGACGCCCTGCCGGACGGGGCTGTGCGACGACTGCTCTGCCAAATAAACGCGAGTGTTGAGGGAGATGCGGGAGAGATCCGCGGTCGGTTGAGGCGGTCATATCTCCGGGAGGCCGGGGATCAGGCGATCAAGTGGACTGCAGCGGACGAGAATCCCGAAGTGAGCGGACCTCCTACCCCTGAAATCAAGATGGTGGACGAAATGTCACACCCAACCGTCCGTGCTACGCTCCGTGCGCTACTGCTCAATCCGGGGGGTGTACCGGCTGTAGCACGGAACCGATTAAGAAAATTCGTGAGTGCCGCGATGCGAGAGTCTAGCAACGATCGAGGCTCGAGACCCGTAAGCCCCTACGATACGTCACTCGGGGCGATTCCGCGCCGAACCGTAGGGTTAACGGCCACCAGAAGACGCGTAGTGCCGGCTGAGTGGAGTGGTGAAGACGGTGACCAATATCAGAAGTTCGAGGACCGAAGCGCGAATGTGACCTTGCGACGGCGCGAGGCCCCGAGAAAAGTCTCGGAGGACGTACCAGGGGGGACGCGCCACGCCGAGAAGTCACACTCGCGTAAATCACGAACGGTAAACCAGCCACGCCTTCGAGAAATCGGCACTCAAACCGACAGTGACCAGAGCCAGCAGAGCCGGAGGAAGAGGCCGAATAGGAGGAACCGTACACGGCATACCGAACTGGAGCTCACGGATACATCGTCCGCCGACTCGGTAACATCCGAAGAGAGCGAGACCGGGACATCAGCATCCTCGGAAAGCGCGACTGAGACGGACGCGGACCGACGATGGCACACAGTGAGGAGACGAAGGAATCGCCGCCGCCATCGGGGAAGCGATCGCCAGGCGGAGCAGCAAACGCGACGGGATCGACGCTCGTCGCCAGTCCATCGCCATCGAAGGGAACGAGACATCGGGGAAGTCGCGCGCAAGTGGCGAGTGACCTTCTCGGGAGACGACGAACTGGGGTGCGACGAATTCCTGGAGGTAGTCGAGGAGAAAATTGCTGCCTCTGGGATAAGACCGGAAGATCGGCTGCAACTTCTGCCGGAAGTTCTAAAAGGCCGTGCCATTCAGTGGTATCGCTCAAACAGAACCTATTGGCGCACGTGGCGGGGTTTCGTCAGGGAGTTCCGTGCGTGGTTCGGAGGAGACCGGAAACAACAGGGTTTGAAGGATGATATCCGACGAAGGACGCAAGGCCCCGGGGAGACTGCAAAAAATTATTTGATTTGCATCCAGGGTCTCTACAACCGACTGAGAAGGCGCGCGAGCTTGCGCACCCAGCTGGAACGAGCCTACGCTGGGTTACGTCCGGAATACTGGGACCGAATCGACCAAGGGGATTTCTACTCCTACGGCGAACTTGTGGCGAAAGCCACGAAGATAGAGCAGCGTTGGGAGCGGGCCCAGGCTCGACGCCCTCCGCCGAGCCGTGAGGAATCTCACGCAAAGGAGTTTGCATGGGAGAGTCCCGTGACGAGTAAGGACGCCCCGGCGAGAGGAGCGGGCAGAGGCCATCATCCGACGCCGTACCGGACGGAACGCCCCAGAACCTATGCCGTGGATGATAGTGCGGCAGAGGAAGAATGTGAGGACACAGAAAACGACGTCATCGAGGCCGTTGAGACAAGAAAGAAAAATCGCCGCCGACGAAAGAAACGTGGGGGGGAAAGCCTCGAGGCAGCCGAAGTGGAGTCAGCGGTAACTACGCGAACATACGCTCGAGCCGCTGCGTCGCAGCCAACACGGGGCACCACGCAGCAGACCACGAGGCCAACCGGACAGCCGGCAGGGGGCTCGAGCCAGCCAGCCCGAGGAGAACCCTCGAGACAAGGTAGCTCGCCACCGCCGCGCGGCCAAACGAATGGTTATCGACGGCCGCCTCCGTTCTGCTTCAACTGTGGAGGGACGGGGCATTTTGGCCGAGATTGTCGCAGCCCCCGAGTGCAATTGTGCACAGCGTGCGGGCGACGCGACGTTACGAGTGAAACGTGTGGTTGTGCACTCTCAAAAAACGGCAACCGGGGCTGGCCGCAGCAGGCAGGCCAGCACACCGATTAAGTGAAGCCTTGCCGGAAGAAAGGAGAGTAGACTGTAGACCCGGTGAGCCTTATCCCCTCCTTGATCCAGTCCAGGGTGCAGTTCATAGGGAAGTCCAGCGTGTAGATAGTCGCGCTCAAGAATATGAGACCTCGGCAGGTACCTCGGGTGTACCCCGTTCAGACAGGGTCGATGAGGTAGCGACTAGCGAGCCGCCGGATGCTCCGGTCGGCATTTGGACTTTAGACCTAAGTAGCTCGGACGAATCGGAGGCAGATAGAAGTAAGGATAGGGCTAATGATAATCGGAATAAGAAATAGAAATTCTCGGGAACATTAGTTGTTAAGTTCTTTTTGTGTGCGTAGTAGTGAGTTGCATGCTCGAGCAGAGCTCCTTGCTAACCACGACCGTTGGTAATTTCTTTTTGTTTTTTAAATTACGTCAGTAAAGACCGGTTCACGGAGAACTCCGAAATAGGCAAATTTTTCAGTTGTTTTTTTCATTTTTATATGGTCCTTACTTAGTGTAAAAGTAGTTGTTAAGTGCGGAAAAAAAAATAATATTTCATTTTTGGGTTCATTCCGTGTGTTTGGTGGTGGAGTGTAAAAGAGCGGTTGAGACATGATTCGGCATCGACCCGTTGGTGAAGGATCAGCCTGAGCCTGCCACGTGTTTACACGGGGTAGTCCGGCTTGGAAGGGGGGTGTGACGAGGCGTTACAACACGCTCGCTTCAACGGGCGCTGATGAGATCGAGCGCGCAGCATAGGCTCGAGCCACCGCGAGATCCGCCGAATCTTTTCTCACCGACAATGTCCAGTACGAATTATTGCGAGCTGTTGACTGCCGAGACTATATTATTTCCAGAGTAAATTCGTGGAACTCCTCGGAAGTCCGGCGATGCGAGAGAGCGGGGAGCCGAGACGGAAGGGCACGACGCCGATGATCTAAGAAGAGCGTCGATATTAGGCCGATGCCCCCACTCGAGACCTCCCGAACAAGGAAGCGAGGAATGTGGCACGCGACAGCGTGAAAAATAAGTAGTCAGTGAACAACGGGACGTGAAACGATTAGGCAGAGTAATAGGACGTCTCGCGTAGTGGCAGAGACTAGAGAGAAAAGAGATCGGTAAATTGCGCTCGAGTGAAGTTGAGTGCACGAGCATCGTGAGAAATTCAGTGGGAATCCACAGGACGAGTTTTCCGGCTGGGATTAAGTACGAGAATCGGGAAGAAAAAGGTAGGCGCACTTGGTGCAACTTCCCAGATTTTGATAATTCCCCGGAAGTGATCGCGGTGTAGAAGTACCTCGAATTATTGTCACGAGGCCGGCCTCCTTCAATCTCGGTGCTAAGAATTAGAAAACATTTATTCGTGGATCAGTCTCGCGAAATTGTCGGACTCGAGTCAAAGTTGTAAAGCGCGTAAAAGTGGTAAATCCGCGTCGAATGTCGGACACGAGTCAAATTTGTAGGAAAGAGAATAATTTATGTGGCGTCCGCTTCCGAATCGGTTTTCCTTGACGCGGAAAGATAAAGAAATAAATTAACGATTGTTTGATTTTTATAGAAAAAGAAATAGGCGTGGTTTGTAGAAATTATTTTGCATGCCTTCCCCCCCGAACTGCACCCTTACAGCTAGCTGGACGATAGTGAGGAGAAGTGGTAAGAACCTCCCTGGTAATCGGGAGAAGAATAGATTACCTGGCGCCCATCTGGGAGAGTAAGCAAGTAAGGAAGAAAAATTACAGCGTGGGCGTCGTTATATTTGGACGTCGGCGGTTACACGGTAAGTCCTGAGCCGTTGTAATAGCCCGTCACAATATATATCTCTCTATATTATAAAAAGATCTCGCCGCCGCCGCCGCCGCCGCCGCCGCCGCAGCCGCCGTGTCAGGAATCGAGGGACTTAGAAAAATTTCAGGGGGCTTTCCCATACTTACTGGAGGTCTTTCCCATACTTCCTGGACGTCTTTCCCATACTTCCCGGGAGTCTTTCCGATACTTCCTGGAGGTCTTTCCCATACTTCCTGGAGGTCTTTCCCATACTTCCCGGAAGTCTTTCCCATACTTCCTGGAGGTCTTTCCCATACTTCCTGGAGGTCTTTCCCATACTTCCCGGGAGTCTTTCCCATACTTCCTTGAGGTCTTTCCCATACTTCCTGGAGGTCTTTCCCATACTTCCTGGAGGTCTTTCTCATACTTCCCGGGAGTCTTTCCGATACTTCCTGGAGGTCTTTCCCATACTTCCTGGAGGTCTTTCCCATACTTCCCGGGAGTCTTTCCCATACATCCCAGGGAGTCTTTCCCATACTTCCTGGAGGTTTTCCTCATACTTCCCGGGAGTCTTTCCCATATTCCTGGAGGTCTTTCCCATACTTCCCGGGAGTCTTTCCCTTACTTCCTGGCGGTCTTTCCCTTACTTCCTGGAGGTCTTTCCCATACTTCCCAGGGGTCTTTCCCATACTTCCCGGGAGTCTTTCCTATACTTCCTAGAGGTCTTTGGGGAGATTGCACTTTTTTGGGGGAGATTGCGAGCGCGCACAGCGCGCGAGCCACAATATAATCCTAGTATATATATATCTCTCTATATTATAAAAAGATCTCGCCGCCGCCGCCGCCGCCGCCGCCGTGTCAAGAATCGAGGGACTTAGAAAAATTTCAGGGGTCTTTCCCATACTTACTGGAGGTCTTTCCCATACTTCCTGGAGGTCTTTCCCATACTTCCCGGGAGTCTTTCCCATACTTCCTGGAGGTCTTTCCCATACTTCCTGGAGGTCTTTCCCATACTTCCTGGAGGTCTTTCTCATACTTCCCGGGAGTCTTTCCGATACTTCCTGGAGGTCTTTCCCATACTTCCTGGAGGTCTTTCCCATACTTCCCGGGAGTCTTTCCCATACTTCCTGGAGGTCTTTCCCATACCTCCTGGAGGTCTTTCCCATACTTCCCGGGAGTCTTTCCCATACTTCCTTGAGGTCTTTCCCATACTTCCTGGAGGTCTTTCCCATACTTCCTGGAGGTCTTTCTCATACTTCCCGGGAGTCTTTCCCATACTTCCCGGGAGTCTTTCCCATACTTCCTGGAGGTCTTTCCCATACTTCCTGGAGGTCTTTCTCATACATCCCAGGGAGTCTTTCCCATACTTCCTGGAGGTTTTTCTCATACTTCCCGGGAGTCTTTCCCATACTTCCCAGGGGTCTTTCCCATACTTCCCGGGAGTCTTTCCTATACTTCCTAGAGGTCTTTGGGGAGATTGCACTTTTTTGGGGGAGATTGCGAGCGCGCGCAGCGCGCGAGCCACAATAAAATCCTAGTATATATATACTAGGATATATATACTATATATATACTAGGATATATATACTATATATATACTAGGATTTTATTGTGGCTCGCGCGCTGCGCGCGCTCGCAATCTCCCCCAAAAAAGTGCAATCTCCCCAAAGACCTCTAGGAAGTATAGGAAAGACTCCCGGGAAGTATGGGAAAGACCCCTGGGAAGTATGGGAAAGACCTCCAGGAAGTAAGGGAAAGACCTCCAGGAAGTAAGGGAAAGACTCCCGGGAAGTATGGGAAAGACCTCCAGGAATATGGGAAAGACTCCCGGGAAGTATGAGAAAAACCTCCAGGAAGTATGGGAAAGACTCCCTGGGATGTATGGGAAAGACCTCCAGGAAGTATGGGAAAGACTCCCGGGAAGTATGGGAAAGACCTCCAGTAAGTATGGGAAAGACTCCCGGGAAGTATGGGAAAGACCTCCAGGAAGTATGGGAAAGACCTCCAGGAAGTATCGGAAAGACTCCCGGGAAGTATGAGAAAGACCTCCAGGAAGTATGGGAAAGACCTCCAGGAAGTATGGGAAAGACCTCAAGGAAGTATGGGAAAGACTCCCGGGAAGTATGGGAAAGACCTCCAGGAAGTATGGGAAAGACCTCCAGGAAGTATGGGAAAGACTCCCGGGAAGTATGGGAAAGACCTCCAGGAAGTATGGGAAAGACCTCCAGGAAGTATCGGAAAGACTCCCGGGAAGTATGAGAAAGACCTCCAGGAAGTATGGGAAAGAACTCCAGGAAGTATGAGAAAGACCTCCAGGAAGTATGGGAAAGACTCCCGGGAAGTATGGGAAAGACCTCCAGGAAGTATGGGAAAGACCTCCAGGAAGTATGGGAAAGACTCCCGGGAAGTATGGGAAAGACCTCCAGTAAGTATGGGAAAGACCCCTGAAATTTTTCTAAGTCCCTCGATTCTTGACACGGCGGCGGCGGCGGCGGCGGCGGCGGCGAGATCTTTTTATAATATAGAGAGATATATTGTAATATAAATAAGAGAGAGACTACGGCGAGGAGTACACTCCGCATCACCCGAGCAGTCTCCACGCTCAGGTCACATACAATATATATCTCTCTATATTATAAAAAGATCTCGCCGCCGCCGCCGCCGCCGCCGCCGCCGCCGTGTCAAGAATCGAGGGACTTAGAAAAATTTCAGGGGTCTTTCCCATACTTACTGGAGGTCTTTCCCATACTTCCTGGAGGTCTTTCCCATACTTCCCGGGAGTCTTTCCCATACTTCCTGGAGGTCTTTCCCATACTTCCTGGAGGTCTTTCCCATACTTCCCGGGAGTCTTTCCCATACTTCCTGGAGGTATTTCCCATACTTCCTGGAGGTCTTTCCCATACTTCCTGGAGGTCTTTCTCATACTTCCCGGGAGTCTTTCCGATACTTCCTGGAGGTCTTTCCCATACTTCCTGGAGGTCTTTCCCATACTTCCCGGGAGTCTTTCCCATACTTCCTGGAGGTCTTTCTCATACTTCCTGGAGGTCTTTCCCATACTTCCCGGGAGTCTTTCCCATACTTCCTTGAGGTCTTTCCCATACTTCCTGGAGGTCTTTCCCATACTTCCTGGAGGTCTTTCTCATACTTCCCGGGAGTCTTTCCGATACTTCCTGGAGGTCTTTCCCATACTTCCTGGAGGTCTTTCCCATACTTCCCGGGAGTCTTTCCCATACTTACTGGAGGTCTTTCCCATACATCCCAGGGAGTCTTTCCCATACTTCCTGGAGGTTTTTCTCATACTTCCCGGGAGTCTTTCCCATATCCCTGGAGGTCTTTCCCATACTTCCCGGGAGTCTTTCCCTTACTTCCTGGAGGTCTTTCCCTTACTTCCCGGGAGTCTTTCCTATACTTCCTAGAGGTCTTTGGGGAGATTGCACTTTTTTGGGGGAGATTGCGAGCGCGCGCAGCGCGCGAGCCACAATAAAATCCTAGTATATATATAGTATATATATCCTAGTATATATTTACTAGGATTTTATTGTGGCTCGCGCGCTGCGCGCGCTCGCAATCTCCCCCAAAAAAGTGCAATCTCCCCAAAGACCTCTAGGAAGTATAGGAAAGACTCCCGGGAAGTATGGGAAAGACCCCTGGGAAGTATGGGAAAGACTCCCGGGAAGTATGAGAAAAACCTCCAGGAAGTATGGGAAAGACTCCCTGGGATGTATGAGAAAGACCTCCAGGAAGTATGGGAAAGACCTCCAGGAAGTATGGGAAAGACTCCCGGGAAGTATGGGAAAGACTCCCGGGAAGTATGAGAAAGACCTCCAGGAAGTATGGGAAAGACCTCCAGGAAGTATGGGAAAGACCTCAAGGAAGTATGGGAAAGACTCCCGGGAAGTATGGGAAAGACCTCCAGGAGGTATGGGAAAGACCTCCAGGAAGTATGGGAAAGACTCCCGGGAAGTATGGGAGAGACCTCCAGGAAGTATGGGAAAGACCTCCAGGAAGTATCGGAAAGACTCCCGGGAAGTATGAGAAAGACCTCCAGGAAGTATGGGAAAGACCTCCAGGAAGTATGGGAAAGACCTCCAGGAAGTATGGGAAAGACTCCCGGGAAGTATGGGAAAGACCTCCAGGAAGTATGGGAAAGACCTCCAGTAAGTATGGGAAAGACCCCTGAAATTTTTCTAAGTCCCTCGATTCTTGACACGGCGGCGGCGGCGGCGGCGGCGGCGAGATCTTTTTATAATATAGAGAGATATATATATACTAGGATTATATTGTGGCTCGCGCGCTGTGCGCGCTCGCAATCTCCCCCAAAAAAGTGCAATCTCCCCAAAGACCTCTAGGAAGTATAGGAAAGACTCCCGGGAAGTATGGGAAAGACCCCTGGGAAGTATGGGAAAGACCTCCAGGAAGTAAGGGAAAGACCGCCAGGAAGTAAGGGAAAGACTCCCGGGAAGTATGGGAAAGACCTCCAGGAATATGGGAAAGACTCCCGGGAAGTATGAGGAAAACCTCCAGGAAGTATGGGAAAGACTCCCTGGGATGTATGGGAAAGACTCCCGGGAAGTATGGGAAAGACCTCCAGGAAGTATGGGAAAGACCTCCAGGAAGTATCGGAAAGACTCCCGGGAAGTATGAGAAAGACCTCCAGGAAGTATGGGAAAGACCTCCAGGAAGTATGGGAAAGACCTCCAGGAAGTATGGGAAAGTCTCCCGGGAAGTATGGGAAAGACCTCCAGGAAGTATGGGAAAGACCTCCAGGAAGTATGGGAAAGACTCCCGGGAAGTATGGGAAAGACCTCCAGGAAGTATGGGAAAGACCTCCAGTAAGTATGGGAAAGACCCCTGAAATTTTTCTAAGTCCCTCGATTCTTGACACGGCGGCGGCGGCGAGATCTTTTTATAATATAGAGATATATATATATATTGTATGTGACCTGAGCGTGGAGACTGCTCGGGTGATGCGGAGTGTACCCCTCGCCGTAGTCTCTCTCTTATTTCGTCCTTGAGGGCCTCGTTGGTCTTCAGGGTGATCGCTTGCCAAAACTAATAATTCATACTGGAGGGAAAATGGTGGAGGGATAACGAGTGATTTTTACACATAATATTAATATAATCTAAATTCAATAAAGCATTTCTGGACTAACAATAATAAAATATTTATGGTGTGTGGTGGCCTTCGAGCCAGCCTACAGGGCAGAGCTTGCAAGAATCTACTTTGTTACAATATATATGCATGAAATTCCCGATCGACATGCGATAAAAAAAAATTACAAAATGTAAATTCCTAGTATTTTGTAATAACAAATTTACAAAATTTTTCAAATCTTTTTCAGCATTGTTACTTTAAATATCTAATACAGATGGACAAGAAATTTATGTTACGGGTTGTGAATAAAAACTTCCAGTCCGGTACTGTAATTTTCTAGCAAATTTTTTTGACAGTGAACGAGGTTGATAATATATTTGTAATTGTGGTTGTAAAATAATGCCGTGGATGGTTGATAGTGGATCAGGTGTTGTAAATAAAATAAATAAATGGCGTAGGCAGGAATTACATAACTCGAAATAAACACTTTAATTTTTACCCAAAACTTCATAAAACAACAATTAATTGAGTAAGCCGTTAAATTCACATAAATATCCGGAGCAGTCCGTAAAACACTTGTATAGTCCGAGTGACAAAATTAGCCAATAATGTCAATTATGCCGAAGCACACGTGCCACCACGTGTTGCTTAGTAAACCGCCCGTGAGTATGTCGATGGTGTGTACATAAACCCGCGTTCACTTAACCCGTACGTAATGTCTTTGCGCTGACTGTTTGAGCTACCCGGAGCTGACCGTTGTACACTTCCGGAAACGATGAGATGACCGCGAAGTAAAACTATTGCCGATCTGCGTACGACCAGTTGAGTCCGTCCGTGCGACCAGTTGAGAACGTGCGTGAGAACCGATGAGACCGTGCGTGCGACCAGTTGAGACCGTTAACGAGAACCGAGAAGAAACCGGAAAGCGAGTTAGAGACTCGAGAACGTTCGAGCGCATGCGCGAACTCTGAAAAGCATGTTATCGGTGGTGTGCCCAGGCGGTGCTGCTGCCGAGCGGTTGATCGACCAACTCAGACAGCAGTCCCGCTAACATTTCCGCCCGCCATCAGCGATGGTCGCTGATGAATATGCTCCTGGTCTTCCGGTGGAGTGGTCCTTAAGCACGAAAGCTTGATGAGTGGTCGGGTGAGCGTGGTTGTTGCCGTCTTGAGCGTAGCCACCCTGGCATGTCCGTCCTTCCCTGGGTGTAGTTGTAGTACCCTCGCAAGAGGCCATTTACAAGGAGGGTAACGCTCGTCCGTGATTAACACGAGCGAACCAACCTTAACCTCGTTAGATGCATGATGCCATTTTGAGATAGACTGCTGCCGTTGCAAATAGTGAGCAGACCATTGACGCCAAACCATTTGAACCCGTTGCTGTATGTGCTTCCAATGAGCCAGCTTCGAAGTTTCCAGACTTGGGAGCGTAGACTCTGGTAAGGTGGGAAGAGCACTGCCGATGAGATGGTCCAGGTGTAAGAGCTGACACGTCCTGAGGATCATCAGTGAGCGGTTCCAGGGGTCTCGAATTGAGAATAGCCTCTATTTGCGTAAGTAGTGTGGTGAGCTCTTCGAATGTGAGAAGAGACTCACCCACTACAGATCCAACCTCTGTATGTTTTTGCGCCCCGATCCTTCCAAGTTTTGAGTGTGAGCGGTCCAGCGTAATCCACCCCTGTATGCAGGAATGGTCGTGAGGGTGTTACTCGAGAAACAGGTAGTTGCCCCATCAGCTTGCTGAGCGCGGACCCCTCCTTGCCGAGCACACACCACACCCCGAAGTATATGAGATTTCACCGGCGCTCTCCCTCCGAGAATCCAGTAGGCTTTCCGAATATAAGCCAACGTGAGCTGAGCGCCACCGTGAAGCATTCGTGAGTAAGCATGTTCGATAATCATACTTGACAACCGTGAGTATCGAGGCAGAATTGCAGGATGCTTTCCTTCCTCACTCAGCGTCGAGTGTGTGAGACGTCCACCAACTCGAATGATGCCCTGCCCGTCGACGAAAGCAATCAATCGAGAAAACGGATGACCGGCTGGTGCTACCGAACCTGAGCCGAACACCTTGAGCTCTGCCGAAAAGTACGCAGCTTGAGTAGCCCGGATCCATAACTGCTTTGCGGTGTTCATATCCCCTGTTGAGAGGTCCATTGGTGGAGAGGTGAGCTGACCACGAAGCTTGAGTAGAACGTTGCGGCAGATAGCCGTAAGTCGAAACAACCTTGTGAGAGACGATACCTTGTGGATAAGATCCCAATGGTACTCTACCTTGGGAGCTGCCACTAATAATGAAATCCCAGGACGCACTTCAGTTGCACTGAGTCCGTCCGCGATAGCAGGCCGAGCTGGCCATGAGTTTTCCGGTTGAGTGATCCAGGGTGGTCCCGTCCACCATAATGAGTGCTCGGTGAGCTGAGCTGTCGAAATGCCTCTCGAGGCACAATCCGCCGGATTACTAGTGCCAGGAACATGCCACCACTTAGCCTGCGATGTGAGCTCCTGAATTTGTGTGACTCTGTTCCTGACATAGTCCTTCCATCGCGACGGGTGAGACTTGATCCACATGAGTGCAACCTGTGAGTCCGTCCACAAATGAGTTTCATCCACGTTCAATCTGAGGGTGGCTCGAACGTACTTGAGTTCAGTTGAGAGTAGCAGCGCTGCTGTGAGTTCCAACCGTGGAATTGTGAGTCTTTTGAGAGGTGCAACCTTTGTTTTGAAGCACACTAAAATTGCCCGGGCACCGGTGGACGGTGAGTTTACGGTTATGTAAATAACCGCCGACATAGCCAGTTGAGACGCGTCAGAGAAACCATGAAGGACGATGGTTGAGTTGCTCCATGTGTTAATCCATCGTGGCACTGAAATCCTAGCTAGGTTTGTGAGATCTTTTCTGAGCGTAAGCCACCTTGTTGAGATCTGAGACGGTAAAGGATCGTCCCAGCCGAGTTTGTGTAGCCACAGCTCTTGCAAAAGCATCTTCGCTCGAACAGTGACCGGTGAGATAAACCCCAGTGGATCAAAGATCTGAGCCACCTCAGATAGAATGAGTCGCTTTGTGAGCCATCCAGAGATTTTTGAGAATTTTGATTGGAACTTGAACCGATCTTCCTGAGGATTCCAATGTATTCCAAGAACTGTGGTGTCGCAATCGTCCATGAGTACGTTCTGGTTTGAGATGCTCGCCGATGAGATTGCCTTGAGCAGATCCGGCTGATTTGAGTGCCACTTGGCTAGCGGGAATCCGCCCGCATTACACAAATGGATCAGCTGTTGCGCAGTCTCGATGAGCTGTTCCACTGAATGTGAGTTCGGAGCCTGGATCTACCAGAATCCGAACAGTATGAGCTGCAACCGATGAGATAACCTGAGCAACTGCCGTGGCGAGCGATGTTGAGTTGACCAAATTGAGCTGAACCGCAGTGTGGACGATTGCACCAACAACCTATTGCGTGTCGACCGTTGTGCTGTCCTTAGGTGCGTCACGTTGCTGCACAGCACGGTAGTCATGGAGCATAGTATGGTGCCGTTCTTTGCACTCCTTGCATCCTCGGGTGGTCCGGCAGCCCCGTGCGCTGTGACGACCAAGGCAGTTAAAGCATAGACGCTTTTCCATCGCGAACTGCCGTCTTGCCTTCGGATGAAGAGCTCTAAACTGCGAGCATGTTACCACGAAATGGTCTCCTTGGCAACAGTCACAGGCATAGCGCGTATCCTCCCCTTTTGCGCTGGTTGATGAGTGAGCTGATCCTGATTGTTGAGCTGATCCTTGTTTTGAGCTGACCGCCGAATGAGCCGTCCGTTTTGGTGGTGCACTGGGTTGACCACCGCTGGTGTATTCCACTCTTTCCAAAGCTCGAGCGCGAGCAGTCAAAAACTCTATAAGCTGTTTGTACGTAGGATACGTCTGCAGCGTACCTAGCGAGGTTTCCCAGGCCTCCTTCGTTGAGCGGTCAAAATTCCGTGTGATGTGATGCACCAGTATGCAGTCACCAAGATTTTCTCCCACCCCAAGAGATTCCAGAGCCGTATATGCCTCAGTCACGGTTGTTATTAGCCGATTTAGCGCCTCGGCGTTCTTGGTTGGCATTGGCGCGATCTTGAGCATCGCGTCAAAATGAGACTGGATGTTGAGCCTCTTGTTTTCATAGCGGCTCACCAGAACCTCCCAGGATGGTTGAAATGATGCACACGTGAGCGGAAAACTTGTGATCAGTTGTGCAGGTGTTCCTGTCAAACAACCCCTCAAGTAGTGTAGGCGTTCAACGTCCGTAATCGATGCTCGCTCCCGGATGAGACTGGTAAACATGTCTGCAAACGCTGGCCAAGCAGCATAATCACCGGAGAACGATGGAAGCTTAATTCCCGGAAGGCGAGCAGCTTCGCGCAAATCATCTGTATGAGCAGTCCGTTCCGTGGGTGTGGGCATGAGATCTTTCCTGAGTCGTGCGGCAGCCATCTTAACTGATGAGTATGCCCGGCAGCACTTGAGATGCACTAAATCACGAAAGTACTCGTGATCCAAGTGAGCTGCTGGCCACACCGACTCCAGATACGAGTGCTCCAATTGAAAAAGTCGATGAACCTCTTCCGTTTGATTATCGAGCTCTCGCAGCTCCTCGAGGGATATACCGGTGTGATCCGCGGGTAGTTGTTCCGAAAACTCCTTCAGGAGTTGCATCCGGCCAACCTGAGTTTGAGCCTTCAGATTCAATTCCGGTGCCAGCCTTGCTGGTGAACCTCCCCTTGTTTTCTTCCCATCAACCTTGTTGATCACGTCCACCGGAACTGCGAGCTGATCTTGTCCCACGAGAGCTGCAGAATCGTCTCCGTTGGGGTCTGACATGTTGAGCTGTCCGTATGCCAATCCAAAAAAACCAAAATAATTGAAAAGCCGATCCTCGTGATGAGCAGAACAAAGTCCGACAAATGTTCACAAAATTCGCGCACGAAATTATTGCGAGTCTGAGTAGACCGGGAACAACACTCGCGAGACAATGGAAAAAAAACCAAAAATAGTTGAAAAAATCGTTGCTCAAAATGAGCTGATCAAAGTCCGAAAATGTTCAAGAATTCGCGCACGAAAAATATTGAGAGTCTGAGTAGACCGGGAACAACACTCGCGAGACAGTGGAAAAAACCAAATTAATTGAAAAAACTTTCCCTCAAAATGAGCAGAACAATGTCCGAAAAAAGTTCACAAACTTCGCGCACGAAAATATTGAGAGTCTGAGTTGTCCAAAAAATGCACTCGCAACACAGTAAAAAAAAACCAAAATAATTGAAAAAACTTTCCCTCAAAATGAGCAGAACAATGTCCGAAAAAAGTTCACAAATTCGCGCACGAAAATATTGAGAGTCTGAGTTGTCCAAAAAAAAAAACCCTCAAAATGAGCAGAACAATGTCCGAAAAAAGTTCACAAACTTCGCGCACGAAAATATTAAGAGTCTGAGTTGTCCAAAAAATGCACTCGCAACACAGTGAAAAAAAAAACCAAAATAATTGAAAAAACTTTCCCTCAAAATGAGCAGAACAATGTCCGAAAAAAGTTCACAAAATTCGCGCACGAAAATAGAGAGTCTGAGTTGACCAAAAAAAACCCTCAAAATGAGCAGAACAATGTCCGAAAAAAGTTCACAAACTTCGCGCACGAAAATATTGAGAGTCTGAGTTGTCCAAAAAATGCACTCGCAACACAGTGAAAAAAAACCAAAATAATTGAAAAAAACTTTCCCTCAAAATGAGCAGAACAATGTCCGAAAAAAGTTCACAAAATTCGCGCACGAAAATATTGAGAGTCTGAGTTGTCCAAAAAATGCACTCGCGACACAGTGAAAGAAAACCAAAAATAATTGAAAAAACTTTCCCTCAAAATGAGCAGAACAATGTCCGAAAAAAGTTCACAAAATTCGCGCACGAAAATATCGAGAGTCTGAGCTGCCCAAAAAATGCACTCGCGACACAGTGAAAGAAGACCAAAAAAAGATGCAAAGTAGAACCTTGCACATTGCTTCCTCATTATTTTTCGCTTTTTACAAAGCTCCCTCTGTGAGGAAGCAGTATGTTATTCAATTTTGGCTTCCTCATAGAGGAAGCTTTGTAAAAAGCGAAAAATAATGAGGAAGCAATGTGCAAGGTTCTACTTTGCATCTTTTTTTTTTATACCTTGTGTCTCTTTTGCAGAGGTGTTTTATACAGCTATAAATCACCTCTGCAAACACCGTTACATCTAATTTTGATTAGATACAAATTTTTGTCGTACTTTCTCAACTTTTCCGGAAGTTATAGCGAAAATCTACATTTTTTTTAAAATGAAAAATGGTGTAAAATCCGAACGACTTTACCGATCATCATCAAATTTTGTACGTATCAGGGCTGTATGTTACCTTTCGACTGTACCCAATTTCGGTTCATTTATTAAGATACGACGTGATTTAGAGCAAAATGTATTTTTTTCGAAAAATTCAAAATTCTATAAAATCCGAACCGCTTTACCGATTTCGCCGAAATGCAATACCATACAACATTGAACTTATATCTAGATATGAAGAACTATTTAGCTAAATCGGCGAACTTTTACGAAAGTTAGAGCATTCACGTCCTTTTTTCAACAAATTAAAAATTGCATAAAAACTTAATTACTATATATATTTTTTCAAAAATTGCAGTATTCAAAGGGGGGCAGCTACTCTACATGTGTGCCAAATTTGAGCCCGATCGCTCGAACGGTTACTGAGTGAGAGGCGATTGAATTTTCGAGGCCCAGCACACACACACACACACACGCACACGCACACGCACACGCGCACGCACGCACGCACGCACGCACGCACGCACGCACGCACGCACGCACGCACGCACGCACGCACGCACGCACGCACGCACGCACGCACGCACGCACGCACGCACGCACGCACGCACGCACGCACGCACGCACGCACGCACGCACGCACGCACGCACGCACGCACGCACGCACGCACGCACGCACGCACGCACGCACGCACGCACGCACGCACGCACGCACGCACGCACGCACGCACGCACGCACGCACGCACGCACGCACGCACGCACGCACGCACGCACGCACGCACGCACGCACGCACGCACGCACGCACGCACGCACGCACGCACGCACGCACGCACGCACGCACGCACGCACGCACGCACGCACGCACGCACGCACGCACGCACGCACGCACGCACGCACGCACGCACGCACGCACGCACGCACGCACGCACGCACGCACACACACACACACACACACACACACACACACACACACACACACACACACACACACACACACACACACACACACACACACACACACACACACACACACACACACACACACACACACACACACACACACACACACACACACACACACACACACACACACACACATACATACATACGGACATTTTTTCTAAACCACTTTTTTCGATGTTTTAGGTGATTCTAAGCATACTGACATGAAAATCTCGAAAAAAAAAATTTTCATGAAAACAAAGCTTCCTCTATGAGGAAGCAATAATTGAAAAAACGTTCCCACAAAATGAGCAGAACAATGTCCGAAAAAGGTTCACAAAATTCGCGCACAAAAATATTGAGAGTCTGAGTTGTCCAAAAAATGCACTCGCAACACAGTGAAAAAAAACCAAAATAATTGAAAAAACTTTCCCTCAAAATGAGCAGAACAATGTCCGAAAAAAGTTCACAAAATTCGCGCACGAAAATATCGAGAGTCTGAGCTGCCCAAAAAATGCACTCGCGACACAGTGAAAGAAAACCAAAAATAATTGAAAAAACTTTCCCTCAAAATGAGCAGAACAATGTCCGAAAAAAGTTCACAACATTCGCGCACGAAAATATTGCTAGTCTGAGCGTTGAAGACGTCCTTGAGCAGTTTGAACGTTGAGAAAGTCCTTGAGCTGCACCTTTGTTTACACTGTGAGAATGTCCGTGAAATTCTTCCCGTTTGCGCACAAACCCACCGAGTTTTATGAAGTTTTATGCAAATTCCGCCTGCCGTGATCCAGCTATCCGGCTCAAAGGACCAAAATGTGAAATAATGCCGTGGATGGTTGATAGTGGATCAGGTGTTGTAAATAAAATAAATAAATGGCGTAGGCAGGAAATACATAACTCCAAATAAACACTTTAATTTTTACCCAAAAACTTCATAAACACAACAATTAATTGAGTAAGCCGTTAAATTCACATAAATATCCGGAGCAGTCCGTAAAACACTTGTATAGTCCGAGTGACAAAATTAGCCAATAATGCCAATTATGCCGAAGCACACGTGCCACCACGTGTTGCTTAGTAAACCGCCCGTGAGTATGTCGATGGTGTGTACATAAACCCGCGTTCACTTAACCCGTACGTAATGTCTTTACGCTGACTGTTTGAGCTACCCGGAGCGGACCGTTGTACCCTTCCGAAAACGATGAGGTGACCGCGAAGTAAAACTATTGCCGATGTGCGTACGACCAGTTGAGTCCGTCCGTGCGACCATTTCGTGCGACCAGTTGAGAACGTGCGTGAGAACCGATGAGACCGTGCGTACGACCAGTTGAGACCGTTAACGAGAACCGAGAAGAAACCGGAAAGCGAGTCAGAGACTCGAGAACGTTCGAGCGCATGCGCGAACTCTGAAATGCGGTTATCGGTGGTGTGCCCAGGCGGTGCTGCTGCCGAGCGGTTGATTGACCAACTCAGACAGCAGTCCCGCTAACAGTGGTGTATTTCACCTGGTTTCGACCTAGGTCTGACGCTCGACCTCTCAGATTTTGACTACGATTTTTTATGTTATTGCCCTGACTCTAAAAAGAGCTCGACATTGTTTTTTAATTTTTTCAAAATTGCATTACTTACAATTTTTTATAATCAAATAAGGTTTTACACCTTTGGCATACTTATTTTGAATAAATAAATAAACATGGTTGAGTATTATCTTGTTTTCATACTGAAATTGGGTTTGATATCTTACTTAACTTTTGCTAAATTTAATGCGGCAAAGTTAATTTTTTCTAATAACTCAAAATTTCATAGGATCAATGTTTTTAACCATTCGTCAGTAATTTATATATTTATCATGGCTGAAATTTTTTTAACATACTCAATTCGCGCTTGATATCAGACGTGTTGCGCCCCGAATTTTAAAAGGAGATTGTTCGGTCAACGACCGAACAAGTTCAATGCACGATTGGGCAATAGCACGATTTCGAAAGAGCGCGCGACATCGCGCGCGGAAGCGGCATCGTTCGATGCGGAAATTAACACGGAAGTATTAATTGCATACGCACCAGTTTTAGGCAAATTGGTGAGTAACAGTCAGAAGTAAATTCAGTCTTAATTGATTATTCGAATCGAACGGTTGGGCTCGAGTTAGACTCACTTACTTGTATAAGGATAATTCGCGCAAGGAATTATCATAATTAATTTCACTTCAAATAAATATCTTTTTAATTTGGGAATCTCGTGGATTCTAATCCTTTAATCGGAAAGATCCCTTCATTTTATCTATCCCGCCCTTATCGCGACGACCTGAACACTCGTCGACCTCTTCGGGCACAACAATTTGGTGGCAGCGGTGGGATCCACCGTAAGTGAAACCCAAAGGATATTAGTGAAAAAACCCAGAGTCAAACCCGACCAGCAGTCGTTGGGGTAAAAGACCTGGTGCGATCACACGCAGTCGTGAATCGCTGAAGGACGTCAGCAAGGTACCACTGACAGGAGGAGCCAACTAGAAGACGTACGTCACAGAGGAAGGATCGACCACGCCAGGAAGGGCGTGACAACCGACCAGCGGGATACGACATCGCCGCAACCGGGGACCAACGTCAAGGACAACACCACATCGTGGACGACAACCCCGAAGCTCATCACCACACCATGATGCTGAAGCGGTAAGTGCATGAGCCAAAAAAAAATTTCTTTTGCCAAAGCCAGTAAAACGGGGAAAAAAAAGTGCTAAAGTCGTGGGACTGAGCCCGCGAGCCCAGATCTCTCGTTAAAAAAAATCGAGACCCCTACCTTTGAATCGAAATAAGTTTGTAGCAACTTACGCCGATTCAAGGTATTAATTCGCGAAAGGCAGGAGGCCAGGTTATAGCCAACCACTGTCCACCATAACTAAATAATCCGCGAAAATTCATAGGACTGGGCCCGCGAGCTCATATCCTCCGTTAACAAAAATCGAGACCCTTACCTCTGAATCGAAATAAGTTTGTAGCAACTTACGCCGATTCAAGGTATTAATTCGCGAAAGGCAGGAGGCCAGGTTATAGCCAACCACTGTCCAACATAACTAAAACTGAAATAAAAATAAAAGTAAAAAAAAAAAAAAATTTAGAAGTAATTAATTACCGTGGACTCGCGCAAAACCCTGCGGAATACATGCCAGGCGACCAGGAAGGACGGCAGTTGCGAAGGGCTCATTCGCATGAGACAACCCTGCCAGCACAAGAGGTCGAAGCGGTAACTGGAGTAGAAGCCGCCATCGGGGATATCACCCTTCGAACTGAGGACGCCCTGCGGCATCTATCACCGGCAGAGGGGCTACCTGAGAGGAGAAATTCTCTGTCAAAGGGATTTGGCATAAATACCAGAAGAGGCACATCCTTCTATAGGGCAGGCACAATGGCCAGTAAGGACGGGAAAGGAGAAGGGGCAAAAGCCCTAACGACCCCGGAAGTGGACGGCGAAATCGACGCCCTACTCAGGGCCAGCGGCTTGAGTGAGCAAAAGGGAGCCTTGGCAAGGGCAAAGGAGAATGCGCCGGGCCTCCGCGCCGGGGCCAGGCCAAAAGAGGTCCCGTATCACAGTCCGGAGAGGACGCCGGAGGATCGCGGGGTCAGGCATCGGCAGTACCCGGAAGGAACGCCAGAAATAGATGACAGCGACTACGAGCTGCCCCCACCGCTCCGGAAGGGAGTTGGAATAAACTCTGGCAGGGAACCGTATGGAGGGCGTGACAGGGGAAATAATCAGTCAGCAAGGGACCACGAAACCGAGAACCCGCACGACAGGACAGGAGCCCTCCAGGCACAGACAGAAGAGCTCCATACTCACCTGAGTCTGATAAGCTCGCTGCAGGCCAGGGTGAACGAGCTCACGAAGAGAATAAGCGGGCTGAGCGGAGGGGGGAGGAGTACCCGGCCGCCAGCAACATACGGGAATCCGGCTTGGGGGCCTACCAAGGGGCTATGGAGGGCCATTCGGGGAAGGACCTCCCGGAGGCCCACCGGAAGGCCCTACGGGACCGTTCGGAGGAGGACCGCCAAGGGATTCGTCCGGGTACCCGCATCGGAACCCTTCGGGGGGTGGACCCGGAGGGGACCCGCCCGGCGAACCACCAGGAGGACGAATCTCCGGCAGGAACAGCCGAGGTCCGAGGCGCCTCGACCTCGGCCTCGCCCTAAAAAATATAAAGAATTTCGACGGAAGCGATGCAAGGGAATTGGATGGATTCATTCGGTCCTGTGAGGTCGTGTTTGGGAGAATAGCAGAAGAGGATTACGACCTCCTACTGGAGCTTGTGCTCAGCAGCAAAATCAGCGGTCGAGCCACTCGGGAACTGAGGCACAAAACCATACTCACCGTGGAACAATTAAAGGTTGAGCTGGATGCCCTTTATGGGCAGCGGAAATCGTTATCAGCACTCCAGATGGAACTGAGTTCTTTGCGGCAAGGATCCGGGGAGGATGTGGCCGCGTACGCGGCCAGGACGGAAAAAATCACCGTGGAAATTGTGGAAAAATTGTGTGAGTCAATAGTGCACGAGAGAGACGCTCGTACAGTGGAAGCCGTCACCCGAAGAACGGCTCAGGCGAATTTCGAGAACGGCCTGCACGGGCAGGTACAGATACTCGTTCGATCCCAAAATTACACCACGCTCCATGACTCGATAGCCGGGGCCATAGAGATTTCCCATATGGTCCAGCCGAAGGGAGGAGCAGGCGGAGGATACCGCAGCAACGACAGCAGCGGCAACAGCAACAATAATCGTACCAGAAGGTCGGTAACAGGGCAGACCGGAGGGAAAAGCTGTTATAATTGTGGAAACGTAGGGCATATTGCTAGGGACTGTACGCGTAAATCGGGTCGCGTGTGTCTACCTGCACCTAGCTCTAATAGAAAAATAAACCAGGTGGAAATAGTGTGCACCTTTTGCAAAATAAAGGGTCACACCTGGAAGGAATGCAGGAAGAGATTACAGCAGAAGAAAGAAGGAGGTCAAGGATCCGTTCAGCAGCACAACGTAAATAGTAGTAAGCAGCAGGGAAATGAAAAGCGGCCGGCGGTCTGCATGGCCGCAAAGAATAGCCTTCCCTCTACCACTACTAATTCTGCTACCCGTACGCTGGGTATGGTACAGATAAACGCAGTCACCATCACACGTGAAGAAAGGCGAATGAACGAAGAAGCGATTGATAAGCGCGTGGAATCCATGATGGCCGCCGCTCGTAGTACTACGGATACTATTACTACTACTACTACTACTGCTACTAGCCGGCGTACGTTGGGCAGCATACTGCTCACTGGGACCCGTGAAACCCGAGCGGGCGATAAGGAACCGCTCCGCGTGCTCGAGGTAACTGTGCCAACGAAGAGCACGACAGCTAGTGACGTTGACCTGGCTAGTCCCACAGCTGTAAGGGGGGTGCTGACCCTCAAGGTGGACACGGGGGCACAGTGTAGCCTTATAAAATACAGCTGCATAAAATCCGGTGCCTTCGTCGAGGATACCAATGTTGAGCTCCAGGGTGCCGAGGGCAGCAAATTCTACCCGATATGCAGGGTCGAGTTAACCATCGAAACGCCCGAGATAGCACTCAAGCATTGGTTCTATGTGGTACGGGATGATATACCCATAACAGCGAATGGTCTGTTGGGTATGGAGTTTATAAAATTGCACCACGCGGACATTCTAGGAGGGGAAATCTTCAAATTATATGGGCACACCATGCCCCTGGTGGATGGGAATTCGAAAATCGTGCTTGCCCTATGTACCGAGACCATCGCATACGTAGCAACCACGAGTAAGCACGGAGGAATAATTCCGCGAAAGGAAATAGGTAAAGGAATAATAATGGGTGCATGCTATACACCACCACAGGGAAATAGTTGCGTCGTGAGCCTCATGAACACGACCGAGGAGGTGATAGTGGTAGAGCGCCCGATGGTGACACTCGAGCCGGCCGAGATAGCGGAGGCCGGGCACGACACTCACACCGACGCGTTGTGTGTGAGTGCGGTGAGAGAGAAAAGGGGGGCCCAGCGCCTTCAACGCTTAGAGCAAGTGCTCCATGTGAGTCATCTCAACAGCGAGGAACGGGGAGCCTTGCTACAGCTCGTTGCAAAATATGAGGACATCTTCCATTTAAAGGGAGACAAATTACCATGCACACATATGGTGGAACACCGAATCCCCCTCAAAGAGGGGGTTTTACCGACCAAAGTGCACCCCTATAGACTGCCGGAGGCGCAAGTAGTAGGTGGTGCACTATGGCGACCCCCACTCCTATCCCCACTCCTTTTTCCCCCACTCCTCGGTTCGCCAGAAACCGAGGTGTGGGTGAGAGAGTGGGGGGTTGGGCTGGAGAGCGAGCGACAGGTCGTCATAGTGCACCACCTTTTTTTTTTTTTACATTTATTGAAAATACATTTTTTTTTAAATACAGTATATATGAACAATGATTATTATAGATTATGGGTATTATAGTTTATAACGGTTTTAACAATATGACTCAGATGATGGGTGAGCAACTCCGCGATGATCCTTGTTTTAGATTTAGTCGATAGTTCGTAGGAGGGCCTCTGCGCTTTTAGTCTCTGTCGTGCGTAGTCTAGAATCTTTTGACTTTTTCTGCGTATAACGCGTTGCACAGAGCTCACAGTGAAAAGCGTGGAAAATGATGTAATAGCACTGACGAGAATAGTTTTACACATTTCTGCATCACCGCGGATTTGCGAAAGCCATGACATGTAATTGTTTATGCAGCTCTGTAATATTGTCAGTTTTGTAAAGTCCTCTCGCGTAAAGCGATAGAAGGGTGCGAAACATTGCACAGAATCTCCACTACTACTACCACTTTGTGCACTTTGAATAATCACTGCAGGTTGATTATTATACACCTCGTGCTCTAGTAGAAAATCATGTTCAACTATTGCAGTATATATTTCCGCAGAACTGTCATCGTTGAGTGCGTCCACGATGTCTTCTTCTTCTTTCTCACTTAGGCACGCCGCGATAGTAGCAAAATGTTTTTGAAGATTTTCCCAAGCGGAGCGATCCAAAGATATGTAGCCGGTAATGTTGCATGTCAACTTGATCACGGGTATAAGGGACCCATTACCACGAATATCTAGACCAAGTCGAGCAGTTCTCGTTGAATATACGTTCAAGTCAAGTATAGTAGACAGCAGCAAATGCTGTTGCTGCTGCTGTGTGTTAGCAGCTTGAACGGGAATCATTGATGCGCTGTTGTGAATTATCAGAAGATGCGAGACCGTTGTTGTATCCACGCTGAACTCCGATCGAGTGAGAGGAGTTTATATTCACGCTTCTTTAAGGGGGGAAACCAGTTTAGACCGATCGAAAAATCGTCTTTTTTTTTATTGCATGAATCGTTAGTATAACTATTCAAGAATATGTAGTCAAAATTTCAAAGCAAAATTCCCATTAGTTCGAATGCAATGAGCACTTAAGTGACCGCCCGTCGGTTCTGTGAAGAAGCGCACGGTAATTATAACGGAGCGGTCGCCCAGACCCTTCTTTTCCAGCTACCTGCCTCAATACCGCTGTGCTATTAAATAATAGAAAGAGGGGAGTTTCGGCAGATGTTCTTGTTTGGCATTGGGTAGAACGTTCTCGAACGTTTACGATATGTCGACAGAGCGTCGGGTCTGGTTAGTTGAGCTCCGGCTTTCTTACCGAGAGTTTTCAAAATGTCCTCGTATCCGAAAAGTTCTAATGAGTCTTGCGAACGACGAAGTAGACCACGTAAAAGAGCATTTTATGGAAATCAAAACACCAAGAGTGAGTCGAGTGTCAGTGAAGAAGGTGAAGCAAGTACGAGCAAAAGAAAACTTTCGACTGCTACTAGTGAGAATGTGATTGTGAATCCTATACATTGTTATAGGATCATCGAATTTTTCACAGTATTCACTGCTTTGTCGGACATTCTTATTTGCGGAAATTGTAAACAAAAAGTAAAATTTCAAGAAACTCAAAAACGTGGCCTTGGTTTCAAGCTTGTTGTCGATTGCCACTGTGGATCGAAACAAATTAATTCAGGTCCTTTAATCAACACTGGATTTGAGATAAATCGGAGGATTGTATTTGTCATGCGGCTCTTAGGTGTTGGCAGACAAGGGCTAAATTTATTTTGTAATTACATGGACATTGGCAGTGGTATAGCCGAAGAAACATATAGCGGAATTTGCGCTCACATCCATGCCGCTGCGAAAACAGTGTATGAATTCTGCTGTAAGAAAGCAGTTGAAGAAGAAAAGAAAGAGAACGAGAAACTCGGGAGACCTATTTCGAATTTGAAAATATCTGGTGATGGAACGTGGAAAAAAAGAGGATTCAAATCACTTTTTGGCGTTACAACCCTCATCGGATATTACTCCGGAAAAGTCATCGATCTGGTTGTACGAAGCAGTTACTGCCAATCATGTACATATTGGAAAGATAAATCGAAAAATTCAGCAGAATATATAGCATGGAAAGAGGATCACGACGAAGAAAGTTGTATGAAAACACATGAAGGCTCCGCGGGAAGCATGGAGGTGGAATCGGTGAAAATGATGTTCTTGAGATCGGAGGAACTACATGGTGTCAAATACGGCAATTATATCGGTGATGGAGATTCGAAAACGTTCACAGCAATTCTAAATTTGAATCCCTACGGTAATGAACTGAAAGTTGTTAAAAGTGAATGTATAGGCCATGTTCAGAAAAGGATGGGAACTCGGCTCCGAAACATCAGGAAAAATAAAAAACTGGGCGGAAAAGGAAAATTGACAGAGGCTTTGGTGAAAAAGCTCAGCACGTACTACGGCTTAGCGATTCGAAGAAATATAAACAGCGTCGAAGACATGAAGAAGGCTATAATGGCAACTTTTCAGCACATGATATCCACAGACGACAATCCACAACACGACAACTGTCCAGAGGGAGAAGATAGCTGGTGCAAGTGGCAGCAAGCTAAAGCACTTGGAACAGAGCCTGAACCGCACCCTGCCCCATTACACCCCGACGTTCAAAAAGAAATTCTTCCGATATACGAAGATTTATCGAGAGACGATCTGCTGACGAGATGCTTAGGCGGTCATACGCAGAATGCGAACGAAAGTTTCAATTCAACCGTTTGGCGACTGGCTCCAAAGCATCTACATGCTGGTTTAAAAATAGTCGAGGTTGCAACATTCTTGGCTACTGCATTATTCAATGAAGGAAATTCAGCCCTTCTAATGCTGATGAATGAATTAAATCTCGTCGTTGGCTCACAGAGCTTCAATTATGCCGAGAGCATGGACAGAAAGCGCGTGACGAGACAGAATAGGCGCAGCTCATTGGAGACGAAGGAAGCTCGTATAGCTCGTCAAGCGGAGTTGCAAGCTAAAAATGACGCATATGAGCAAGAAGAGGGATTGCTATATGGTGCTGGAATAGCTGATTAACCGGTGAGCATTTTTTATAATTAATTACTGCCTTGGATTTCTCATTTTCGCTACATTTTATTTCAAACGCGTTTTTCTCGAAACGACTTTTTTTCGACTAGCGTACATTCTAGCTCAAAAAGTTATTGATCAATCGTTCTGAAATTTGGTGTAGATATTCTTTATTCAATTCCACGGAACATGAACCGAATTCGGGGATTATAATGTTATTAAAAATATATTTTTTTATGCAAGAAAGATGAAAAAATATAGTATAAAAACATGACATTGTGTTCAAACACCTCAAAAACATGCAATTTTCAATGTGTTTGATCAAAATTAGGTTCATATTCTTAGAAAATATGTTTTTAATGAAAAAAAAAAATCCTGATGATTACAGATAAAAATTGCGACGTCAGGGATGTACGCCAGCCAAATGCTCGGATGGCAATCGCCCATGGACTGCACGTGGTAACTCTACTATTTCCGGCGGAAATCGTTTGAAAAAATGTTAAAGTGTACTTGAAAACATAAATAAAATATCCTCCAAGTTTAAACAATTTGTGATTATTCCTTCCTGGTTAAAAAAAATCATGAAAAACAGCAAAATTTCGACCTCATAAACCGGGTTCCCCCCTTAAACTCCAAATGATTGTACTTTGTGCCGTAGTAGAACATACGTAACTTTTGTTCACTAGCAGAGGAAATCATCTGTTGAAATAGAGCGGCGTTCTCCTCGAATGCCGTCATGAATCTTGATGGCAGGAAGCACGTAAACTCGTTATGCAGATCGACGGTAATACGCACACCCTACCTCGTTTGACTGATCTTCATTTTCGTGACAATGTACTCTTTGTCTACTTCTAGATCCGCTAATCTTTTCAACGGTAGATACGGCTCCGGCTTGCCCACTTTATTGATTGCTGATAAATCCATTATGAAGTTTAAGCGCTTGGAATTTGACTGTCAAAGAATGTAGTTCTGATTTTGCGTAAATCAATGTCTTGAGGCGCGTAATGTCTTGCAAGTACCGTTCTGTGCGTGTCTTTAATTCGAGGCGTCGTCTTTGCATGGACTTGCAGAAGAAGAAGAAGTATCTACGGCGACTGTTCAGTTACTAGTGAGGCTGCATCACATGGACGCTTAGTATTTTCCTCCTCCTCCTCCGTCGCCCCAAACAACATCACCTTACTGCAATGTCCACTGCTATGAACCAAGAGATTTGCCTATAGGTGGGGGGTATCAAATTGCTGACCCAAAGGCACGTGGAGTTTGTAAGATGATATCCCTGTAACTATGCTGTGTCAAATGCGTTATCAGCGAAATTCCTCGCGAGAAACATAGGATGGTGTTGAAGGTTATTAAAGCGTACAGTTTAAGTACATATTTTTCTGTATATACCGCAAACATTGAATAATATAACTAGCGAGAGCGTGAACAGCAACTCTGCATACATGTGTTGAACTGTTTATACGGTTGCTTGGGCTGGCCATGCTTACTGGTGTACGCGTTATAATAATCAGATATTATTTTATCGTTGTTCGACAGATTATTTGAAAACACGCTTCTAAACCTATGAATACCAAGGCCTGTAGACATGAAATGAAGAAACATAACACAATAATGTCCGCAATATTGTGATTCAGGGCTCTGAAGCTGAGAGGTGCTGTAGCGAAAGAGTTTACAGTTTCGTCGGAGACGTTGGAGATGCTGAGGGACAATTGGGGGCAATCCGTAGCTATCGAAGTACCATCCGTGTCCATTTCGATCGACGTACATGGCGATCCAGTGACTTCCCGGCTGTTTGTGTCCATCTGTATTAGCTACAATAGCCGTCGGTTTCGCCCAAGCTCTCGGAATGCGATCGGCAGGGTATACACCGATAGTATGATTCTTTATGCTCTGAAGGGCCTGCAGTATTTGCAGACTGTTCATAACAAGGAGCACTAGGAGTATCGTCGTCGCCGTCGGCGTCGTCGCTTTCTTTGCGTGGTTGTAATCCTATGTACTGTAACACGATTCTTTATTCCGCGATAATTCGGGAAAATTATCCCGGAGAATCGTACGACAAATTCGACACCCTTAAATACACCAAAAAATGCACTAGGGCGCCAGGCCCTTCTTTTATTGCCTGAAGGGCCAAGAGGAAGAAAACTATCACTTATTCGACGCGAATACTCTTCGCACAAGCTGCTCAATCCGAGAGACTAGGTAGCGGGGGGTTTAAGAGGGGGGAATCTTCAAAAATAACTGCAAAACCCAAAAACCGATATAATGTATAATGTGCTCGCTTTAATTAAACAAAATAACATACTCTTTTATAAAAAAGCGAGTACCAATTGGAGCTTGTAAGCTCCAATATTGCCCAAAGGTATATTTTACAAAATAGGGTTCCCTGCAGGGGAACCCGTGCTCACTGGCACAACTGACTCTATATAAAAGAAAATTATTAACATTAAATTCAAAAAATAAAAATACCAAAAAGAGTTACAAATTCGCAAATAATGGGCGTGAAAGCTACGCGTCACGCCGCAAAATAGTGAGAGAGTCTTCCCTCTCACTCTTACGCTACGGGACGGCTGAGACCCGTCTCGTGTTCTCCAATCATTCAATATTCCAAAAAAACGATTTCCAAAATTAAATACAATAAGTACAATTTGCTACTGAAGTTATTCTTTCTCTCGGTTGGCCGTAGCCAAACCGAGCAGACCCCGCGAGAAACTTTAGTGGCGAGACGAAAATCGACTCGCCTCGTGGCGGCTGAAGGCCTGAATTTCTACCAATAATGACCAAAAAAAAGTATTTGTTATGTCACGGCACCGTACAGTACAAAATTAAAATGCACTGACCCACCTCTATTGCGCGATTGTCCGTGTTAGGGACCGAAACTACGTCCTTCCTTCTTTTCCAATGAATTCCAATAATTTCCAATACAATCTCCAATGTAATACAATCGTTTAGTGCGCTACTGCTCGCACGCGTGTCCAGCCAACAAGTGACGAGTCGCGGCGCGTGCCGGACTCGCCAAAATCGCTCGAGGACGAGAGGAGTGCGCGGAGGGTACGCATCCCTTCGCAGCGACACATTTATTAGTGGTCTGTCGCGAAGACAGACTACCATTCGACGCGGGAGTTCCAAACTCTCGCGTATGAATTTCCAAAATAGGAGGCCGATGTACTGCCGCCACGGTGCTGATTTCTTGATGCGTGGAGCTGCCCTCGCTGCTGGCGTCTCCTCTTCCTCTGAGCTCCTGGATCCCAAAGACCATGCCGATTGGAGGTACTGATGCAGTACCTCACTCGTAGAAGGAAAGAAACGTTGATCGCCAGTGGGAGCGGGGACCGTGACATGTAAAATGTATTCCAAACGAAATCAATAAATAATTCCTATAATCTCGCGTAGGTCTGGTCGATTTGACGCGACGCCGCAGTTTTGCCCTATTTTGCCTTGCAGCCGTATCCCGGCTTGCTGGCTGGACCATGTCTATGTCGCGGGCGACGTCGAAGGGGGGAGAGATGCAACGGACACCGCGTAACGCGAAATGCCGCGTTACAACTCCCCCTTCCTTAAACGCACCTTTCCGGCGAGAGGTGGGAAGGTACCGTGACTCCGCGACATGCTCGATTTCCAAAAAACTGCGGGGTCGGCTCGATCGACCAGACCAACTTACTGGAGATTCTGTTTCCAATGTTTCCAAACCCAAAAACAACGTCACAACCAAAAACTATTCTAATTTCCGAAACCACAATAAACCATAAAACCAATTACCAATATTCCAAAAAAAAATACCAATTTAAAAACAAATTCGGAGTTAGCTGGGGTAGGGGATGTTCTTTGCCCTTCCTCAGGTTCCTCAACAATTTTTTCTTAATCATACACCTCCCGGCAGCATAGTTAAATTACAATGGGAAGGGAAAGTGTATGGAAAAATTCTCACAAGACCAAAAAACAATTCGCTTTCCCAGTCATACTTTTTTAAAGTTCGATTATGACGGTACTGACGCGTGGCTACAAGAGAGTAGTTCCTTCGGGAGACCACTACTACCTTGCAACATTACCCAAAAAATGTGGTTCCAATTACCCAACGCCTTTCCTCGGTTCGATCAGCGGGTGAGCCGATTTCTCAAGGCTCTCGATCGCCGTGATACCGAGTACTGCGTCAGTAGCTTTCGTGCGGTAACGAGTACCGCACGGCTCCCAAAACCTATTTTTGCGGGACGGGGAAGGGTCCCTTTGACCGTCTTCTTCCCCCTCCGGCATTTTCCTAGATGTTAATGCGACATCGGCAGAGTGCGAGTTGGCGGAGCTCTTGCTTGGCCTCCTCGGACCCTCTGCATCGCGGTGTCTTTCCGAAGCCGAAAAACTATTTTCTTGGGAAGCGGGAAGGGAGTCTTCTTGAGACTCCGCTTCCCCCTCCGGAGAACAACGAAAAGAACTATTTTCTTGGGGAGGGGTAAGGGAGTCCTCTGGACATTCCGCTTCCCCCTCCGGAGAACAACAAAAAGAACTATTTTCTTGGGATGGGGTAAGGAAGTCTTCTTGACATTCCACTTCCCCCTCCGAAGTATTTTCCAAACAATTTGAGAAATCCGCAGGTAGCGAGTCCACCGAGATGTTACTAGGTTTTCTCGAGCCTTCTGCTTGGTGGATTTCTCCCGAAAAACTATGGGGTTCCAATAACGATGTTGCCAGTCGGGAATCTTCGGGAGTGACTATTTCCACGTCAACCGATTTTTCCCGTGAGCTTGCGCTCGTGACTGGGCTTTTTCCACGAAGAGTCGCGCGCAGACTCTGCGAAGGGTGGAGCGTCTCCGACGTTTCCGATTCCAATTGTTGCTTAGGGGCTCTCGCCCCTACACGCGGACACGAGAAGCAGGCCGCTAATTCGGCTGCTCTGTACGCGATCGCGAGCTGTCTCTGTCGGGTTTCCCACTCCAAAAGGGCGAGGGGTTTTGGGACCTTCCATTGGCTACCAAAATTCGTGTCGCTCGGAGAAGCCGATCTGTCCTCAGTGTCGTCGTCTTCGGACTCGCTCGATGAAATGTCTAATACAAACCAAGCACGGAATACGCGGCAGAATTCACCCCACGAGTCCCATTTGCTTCTATTCTGCCGATACCACATGGCCGCGGTGCCTTCCAAGACTTCGGGGAGAAGCGTAAGACGATCGGCTCTCGACAGGCCGTATTTATCGCATTTATAACAGAATCGGTCAAGAAATGTCTCGGCGCATTCCCCTCTTGATGCCCAAAACTTGACGTTCCATTGCTGGACGCGTCGTTTGCTGGGGAGAGTACGGCTTTCCCCATGATAACGGATTGACTGGCCGTGAGACGTTTTTCATTTCGCGTGGCAAGACTACTTGACGATGATACCCATGAATCGAGCTTATAAAGTGGAGTCTGCTGCACCTACTGGACCACAGTCTCCACTATCCTCGGCTAGCCGAGCGACGAACCTCGGGAGTCTCGATTGCTGCACCTGCTGGACCACAATCTCGACTCTACTCTCTTTTGAAGTGTTTGACACGTGACAAGGGTCCTAAATACCAATTATTTCCGAAAAAACTGAAATTCAAAAGCGTGGCCAGATTGAATTTCCGAAGGGAAAGTACAATCCAGCGAATATAAGAAACAAGTGTTTCGCGGAAAACTCAATGTAGCGGATTGCAAGCAATGGGCCACATCAGAGACCACGAAACCATCGTTCCAACCAAAAAACGATTTCCAAAAAAACTACTATTTAACCGGTTATTCCGAAAAAAATGTGAACGATTCCCAAAAACTATTGTATTTCACGTGTCTGGGGGTTGACAGAGACAAAAACAAAACTATTCCGAAAAACTATCTGACTTGTTGGCGGGGAGGGATCGATACCCTCCCGTGGACGATTCACGCTGTAAACGCTAGGAAGAGTCTCTCCACGAGTCGCGTTCAGGGAGAGCCGTCTCTCCCATCATTTCCCAAAAAACTAAATTAATGTCGATTTCAATCGACAGGAGGAACGAAGCAATATGAAGGTGGGTGGTGACAATGACTTTCCAAAATTTCCTATATTTTCCAAATGTCCAAAATGTCCTATATTTTCCAAATTTTCAAGACTACCGAAATTTTCCGAATTACCAAAATTACTTTAATTTACCAAATTTCCAATAGTCGCGGCGCGTGCCGGACTCGCCAAAATCGCTCGAGGACGAGAGGAGTGCGCGGAGGGTACGCATCCCTTCGCAGCGACACATTTATTAGTGGTCTGTCGCGAAGACAGACTACCATTCGACGCGGGAGTTCCAAACTCTCGCGTATGAATTTCCAAAATAGGAGGCCGATGTACTGCCGCCACGGTGCTGATTTCTTGATGCGTGGAGCTGCCCTCGCTGCTGGCGTCTCCTCTTCCTCTGAGCTCCTGGATCCCAAAGACCATGCCGATTGGAGGTACTGATGCAGTACCTCACTCGTAGAAGGAAAGAAACGTTGATCGCCAGTGGGAGCGGGGACCGTGACATGTAAAATGTATTCCAAACGAAATCAATAAATAATTCCTATAATCTCGCGTAGGTCTGGTCGATTTGACGCGACGCCGCAGTTTTGCCCTATTTTGCCTTGCAGCCGTATCCCGGCTTGCTGGCTGGACCATTTCTATGTCGCGGGCGACGTCGAAGGGGGGAGAGATGCAACGGACACCGCGTAACGCGAAATGCCGCGTTACAGTACCAAGTAGTGGTGGTCCTATACTCCCACAATGAATTTACACGATCACTATGGCAAAGCCACGTCTTAATTCTTACGGCGCAATTTAGAGCACACCTATATGAGCGGTTTTTACACAATAAACTATGATGAATACACAGAGTGCTACACGCTGGTAGATGACGAAATGAGGGATCCGTTGCGTCTTCCTCTAGATTTGTAATGAAGCACCCTGTTAATTGCGTTAAATAAGCGGCTTTATCAGTGCCTCTTGTGAATATTCGATCAGCCTGTACGGCAATTTTCTTCAAAATACTCTCGACAGCTCGTAACGACGTTTCACCGCTGGTCCACTCTATGCCGTGATGATTATCAATCAACCATGTGTTTTGTCTCTTTACACTGGGTGGTAAACTCTTATAAGCATGGGGTGGTGACACTACCCAATGCGCGCTATAGTCTGAGTTGACGGCAATGATTGCAACTTCTTTTGGAATAAATTCATTAGACCTATCCTTCAGGCCTTGTATATCAATCACAATATTCATGATGAGCTGTGCGATCGTAACACCTCAAAGTATGAACGTAGACTGGCCGGTCAAGTTAGCCTACGCTGCAAATATATGTCAGGCATAATCTAACCGCTATAGTCTACAATTACCTGCCTCGAAGAGTCAATCTCTAACACATTGTCATATTCTGCATACACGATACAGTTAATTGTTGAAGTTAACGCTTGGGCGAAGCGCACTTCTATTCTCACACTACCATGTCTTACTAAATTCCAATGACTGTTGCTGTTTGCCGAGAGATCGGGCGTGAGATCAAACGCAAAGAGACAATAACCGTTAGGATAATTGGAGCGTGCAATACAATTACCTTGATTGAGAAAGTGGATACCTGTGCCGGAGAACAGTGTATGGAAGGCATCAACGTAATTGTAACTAGTAAAGTCCGGCTGTAAGGGCTTTGATGGTACCTGAACTCCGTCAGTATACAAAGAAAGATAATTAATGCCGTAATTTTGAAAGTTAAAGGGATTTAATGAGCGATCACCATTAAACGCTTTATTATCGACGAATCCTAGAATTATCCTCTTAGGTAGCTGTCCTAGTATGACATTATCTAAAGTATCACCATGTACACCTGCATGCAATGATAGAGCCTTAACCTCCACACGCGTCAAGGGATATTTTGCTGTCGATTTAGACAGAGCTCTAGCATGAGCTAGAAGCATACCAGGAGCTATTTTAGTACGACGTACAAGGAGTGATGCTTCGGTAACGCGAATACTCCAATCTTTTGACCCGCTCATAAGACAAAAAGCGTCACTGCTGCGCACGAGGCGTAGTCGTAGCTCAACGCCGTTTAACAAAAATCTCTCCTGATTGAAAATATCACAATGCAGGTGTCCTAGAAGATCAACAGACTTTTTGTTTCCGCCTAGAAATACCCGACAATTAGACAGACCTACATTAGCATCATCAACATCGTTCATTTTTCCAGCCGTATCGCTATACCATAATACGCTCGTTAGATGAGAATCCTTAGCACCACGGCCGTAATTTAAAAGTGTCTCAATGTACGCTCTGTAGGCATATGCATTATTTGGAGGAGACACAAGTTTCTGATTCAAAAATACGTCAATTTGGTTGAACATTGAATGCATTAGATTGTTCACAGGGCCTACTTTAATAGAACGATCAGGTTTCTCGCCCGTAGATTGTATTTGGACACGCATACTTAGCATGGTATGCGCAAGATCAATGTACTCCTCACCCTGACCGGGGACCACAAACTCTATGGGTGAATCATCGGTGAGCGAGGAGATCGGTTTATAGTGCACCCACTGACTTCCCTCAATTGTAGTTTGCGTTGGTGGTAGTGAAAACAGCTCCAGCTCTGACTTCAAACATTCACACGAGTGTGTGTGTAAAAACGCCATTTTCTCGAAATATAATACCTATGCAAAGATGTCGGATACAGTTCTTGGGGTCTTCCTCTTCTTCTTTCTACTGTCGATCTTTGTCGTTTTTCTTCTTCTTCTCACTGTTTTCCTCTTCTTCTTCTTCTTTACGGCACCAGTGCGTTTTCTCGATGATCGGGTCGTCCTTCTTTTTCTCGTATCGATGCTACGCCTTCTATTACCACGAGCAGAATGAATCAAACGCCTCATTTTAGCTGCTTTATACCCCGAACCACTCATTAATGTACTTATTTTTTCCTCGGCTTTGCGTTTCAAATTTTGCCCCGATTCACGTAAACGCATTTTAAAGGCTTCGCGTGGCTGTACGCCATTATCCATTATATCGGTGGCTACATTAATTCCTGATCTGAGCGCTTCTTTACCAACAGCGCGAGCCCCCTGTTTGAGCAGAGGTATGATGCTCCGGAATAGACCTCCGAGGAAACTACCAATACCGTGACCTCGTTGATTTGGTGAGCCTATGTATACGTGACTTATACCACCGTAGCCTGTTCGTCCACCACCGCCGCCGCCGCCCATCTGTATGTCAAAGTAGCTCTCGTAATCCATTTAGAGTTACTTTTTGGTTAATCGAGACGCTTGAAATGTAGCGTCACCGTCAGCGTCCCACACTCGAATGGTATTGGTGCGCCAAACTCATCTCTTATATCGATAGTTATCGTTTGAAAGCTAGTACGTAAAAGAGGCACATATCGAGGGGCTGAGAAACTCTTGATTTTCATAGATCCGTAATTGTAAGTATCAGAGACTGTCGATGGCACAACACGTAGCAAAGGCGTATGTACATCTCCGGTAATATATGATTCGCAGATATCAGTATAAACGAACAACATACCAGGGATACCGTTGATTAAATTAGCTGGATATGTTGCAGTGTGCTTAGATTCTTCTTGGAGTGTTAGATTTCCAAGGTGATTAAAGCCCAAAATCTTATTCAGCAACGGAGAGAAATAAAAAGAGTGTTCAAGGTTTTTACATGCCGCGCAGATGCGCGTTACCGTCACGTAGCCATGACGGCCACAGGTAAATTTTAAATGATCTACTATGCATGATATTTCGTTAATTGACTCGATTACCGAATCCATGCTACGATATACTCCCGATGGAACGCAAACGCGTTCTTCTTTAAAATCAATTGCTGATTTACTGTTGGGTGGTATAGCGCTGGTGATGAAGTTCATGAAATTTTGATCGCCCTCATGTGGTATATGTAAGATCGTCATGGGTATGTGCATTTCAGCTAACGAAACGGCCCACCTGCCTTGCAAAGACACGTTTTGCGGTAAATGTGTTGTATAGCGGGTTGTCGTGTTATCAGGGTAATATTTCATACTACTGTTACTAGGTAGAATTATGTAAAAATCGTCTTTCATCTTGATTTCTTAGTATTACCCCTCGTCTGGACGGGCACACGCACTCTTGATAACTCAGGCTCGTAAAAAATGCCGTCAATATCCTCGTTGTGAAGATCACGTAAGATGTACACTACAGGCGTACTAGCGGTCGATACACGATGTACTTTAAATAACTCGTCACTCCAACCGCTCTCGTAACCTTTTGCAAAGGCGGCTTTTGCTTTACTGATACGCAGAACATCATCTACACCATATTTAGGAGTTCTATTATGATATGGTTTCTTGTAGCGCTGCAGTAAATTAGATCGTGCTTTTGCAGCTGTAGCATAAGTCACTGAGGCAGGAGCCATTTTTATACTACTATGGAGGGCGTGATTATAAGCCGAAACAATATTCTGCAAAACGTCTATGTAACGTTTTTCCCTCGTATGAGTGAAATAACGCCACATTCTTTCTTTCAAAGTTCTGTTAAAACGCTCTACAACCGCTGCTTTTATATCAGGATTTCGCGCCGTACGAAATTGTATATTTTTCTTCTTCAGAAGCGTCTGAAAGGCTGCACCTATAAATTCTTTACCCTTATCCGATTGTAGGTAAAGAGGTGATCTACCATTAGTAATTTTAGATCTTAGTATACGCTCAAAGGCCTTAGCTACCGACAGAGCTGTCTTATCAGTAAGAGGCTCGACCCATGCATACTTACTGAGAACATCTATGACAACAAGGAGATAAACATAACCATCATTGTAGGTCTTGATTGAGCGAAGATCTACGAGATCCGTTTCCCAAACGTCATCGATATTGCGGACATTGTAGAAGCGTCGAGGGAAACGATGTCTCACAGGTCTATGCTTTGTGTACGCGTCTTGAGACTCAAGCCACTGCACTGTTTTGTAATCGGTGATTTTTTTCTTACGACCCACGCGTAACAGTTTTTCAGATCCTGAAAATGAGGCCTCATGAGAGGGATCAAAGTACACTTTTTGTAATGTTTTCATTATTATTATAATTTAAGGTTAGCCCAAGTTAAACGTCTTTTTTTATTACAACCAGAACCACTTTGTACACTGCAACTGTCTTCACTACCGCTGTAGAATCTAGAATGGCTGCTTATATCACTTGGTACGTCGCTGCCGATGTTGCTGTTGCCCCGATTGTTGATTACAGTTGGTTCTATCTGCAATGTCGAATTTGCTCTCGACTCCTGTCATAGGTCTTCGTTACCGATAAACTCACGAGGTGTTTGAATTGCTCTCAGGAACCGTGCAAATGCCTTACGACCTGTTGGTTTGGGCATCTTTCTTGATCGCATGGCATCGTTCACGAGATCCACAATGTTTGAATCCTTGATAGGTTTACCACTAACCGAAACAACACCTGATGAATCCCAAGAAAAATTGGAAGATGATGCCGCATGCAGCCGACGTAGTAGAAGCTTGGCTTTGTTCCGAAATTTCGCCGGAACACTCTCAATGATAACAGAGTCATTCAGCCCCATCGGCTGATCTCTTTTATCGTTATCCCGAGCCGATGGTTCTGTCTTCTCCACAAGAGCAAGGTGCTGCTGTGCTCGTTCGTTATCAATAAAATGAAGGTAGCGTTGTAGAACAGTCAGGTATGCCGTCCACTTTTCTCGCTCATTCTTGTAGACATTAGAATTCAAAATTTCTTTCATTTCACTATCTAGTCTAGCTAAGACAGAAGCAACAGGGTGTTCAAGAAGTGTTTGTGCTTCAGTAGCATGAGAAAACGGTTGTCGCTGATTTTGATGTTGCAATAGATTCTCCTCGGGGACGAGCACCATTTTCTTGGCGTACTCCATTATCCACGGCCTCCGATTAGCGTTGATACCAACGTCCCTAGTATTGGAGCTAGTAAGAGCGGCAAGAAACCGCCGCTCTGAACAACGAATCGCTTCTTAGTCTTCCAGCAGCCTTTTTTCGCAGCCAAACGTCGAATAGTAGGTGCGTGATGACGTAACTTTTTTCTCTGTTCAGACTTTAGAGGTACATTCCCACGAAGAACGTTTAAAGCACACTCACAAATGCACCTTATCATACGCACGTCGGCTTTCCGTAATACTGCTTCACGTTGCTCCTTGTTTAGATACTGAAGAGCATGCAATATTGCAATATGCTTCTTGCGGAGCGGTGATCCATTACACTCCATTACAAATGCCGAACTGATAATGATATGACGGGTGATAAAAAGATAAAAGTAGCAACTTTTATCTTTTTTTCCGTGGTACGTACACAAGGTGATGTGTATCGTCTGGAAAAATGTTGGTTCGAAATCTACAATTATCAGGCGTTGATTGTTTTAAATCCAATAATAGGTAACCATGAGGTTTAGATGTGGCATCATGATAAGCCTCCTGTAAAAAGCGTGGATTTTCCGGGTATACCTGTCGCGCAAGATGCTGTATTTGAGCTCGGTCACGCGGATTTTTGAACACTACTATATAATTAGCGTTTAGCGAAATATCTCGTTGCCCGTGTCCCTGATGAAATAAATTTTGCGTTATAAATATAACACTCAGGTTTTTATGATGACTGCCTTTGGTGAAAAGATCGACAACATTATTATTTGATGCTTCACGCATCAGATCATCGATAATTATAAGTTTAGCACGTGGATCACCAGCATAATCTGACGCTTGTGGCAGACCTTCACGAAAATCTATCGACGTTCCGTATTCTGTATAAGCAGACTGCCACTCTGAATAATAAAAAATAATTCTCTCGAAGGGCTCGCTGCTCATAAGTGAGATATTCTTTAGAAACTTCTTTACAAAAAATGTTTTACCACAGCCCGTAGGCCCGCAAATCATCGAGGTCCAGGGATGTTTCCACCGCGTGTCCATTTGAGCGAATGAATAAATATGCCTTGATGATACCTATAATAAAGATAATAAACGAGGGAAGAGGTGTGACGCATAACATTATTATTATTTTATTTAACGAGAATATTCTTTTACAATATCTTATATTTTTGTAGTTCATGTAAAATTAGCTGATGTAGCCGTAAGGAAGCGAGCTGTATAAACCGTTGGGTCTTCGCTTAACACTCGAGGGCATGCACGATTTCGTTTCAGAACGTGTGACAACCTGATGAAACGCTGTCCGTCGAATCGCGTTATAACGCAGTGCAATAGGATCCTCTTTTTCACCTGTTATAAAGGAGCGTACTGATTTGTAATTTATGAGGGCATTGTTTGCAAAATTGAGTGTTATACCTTTTACCTTACAAACTTCGTTTTCCACACCGTCCGGGGTAATTACTATAAAAGCATAAAATTTTGGACCGCCCGAAACGAACGATTTTATGTAACTACCCTCACCGTAAGAACTGAGCTCGTCTGTTAAATCACCGAGAAGCTGTCCTGTCGGTGGCTCGTATTCTGTCGGGTCTTTCCGCGTAACGTAAATGACAGAATCAGTATCGCAATACAGAGCACGGCGGCCTAGCTGCTCGAGGTAGCTATAAAGCTTTAACCGCGCCTGAGCTGTGGTGTACGCTGCTATCACGGCATTTGCTATACTAGACGGTACCACGGCCTCATCGGTTTTCGTATAATTTACATAAAGTATTTTATTATTTACAGGTAATATACCGGTAATTTCGTACTCGGGACTATTTAACAATTCCATGAGTTTTTTACGCGTTGACACTATCTCAGTCTGTGGTAGATTTTCCCTTTGTCCGAATTTTCCCCAAAAAGAGTTAAGGCATAATTTTGCTACAGATCGCAATCCAGGGTTTTTTGTTATATTCTCGCGATTAAGTTTTATGCCCTCAGCACTCTCAAAAGATGCAATGTAGCGATCTTTAACCTGCTCATCCTCCAGGCAGTTTTCAGGCCAGCCGCTGGCCTCTTGCTTAATCGAAAGGAAAGTATTTATATAATCAACAAAAAGTCCACCCTCCCTGGTATCTCTATCATACTGTGTTATTTCATACTGCCAAATTTCATCCACACGTATTATTGTGTATCCACACGAAACGGCTTTTCGAAGCTCGTCGACCACCCATGTACCTTCAAACATACGCTCAGCCTCATTCTCGTGTGTGCACTCTTCTTTATTCATTATCTCACAACAGCTACGACACAAGCTAAATAGTAAACGTTGATGCATTCGCACGGGTAACACAGGATGATAGAGATTTCGCGGCGCCAATACGGTACATTTAACAAGACCTTCAACACGCGCTAGGTCGGTATTATCAGCACCTGTCAACTGCACGCATTCATCCCCTACATATACACGCGGATGACCCACAGGATATTTTCCGTACTTGCATATCGTATTTGTTCACCGTCCTTTACATCATAGAGTGTGACCATGTTTTCCGTACGACCCCCGAAAAAAGCGTCGCGTGGATTGAGAGGTTCTATGCCAGCTAGAGGGTGATCACGCACAAAAGCACTCATCTCGGGGTTCTCTTTTAGCATACGATCATATTGGCACTCCCATATTTCTGTCAGTACGTAGCCTCTAGCACGGATTCTATAAGACACAGCATTAGTTCTCTCAAGACGTTCGTTCATCGATATATCATCCTTATCACGCTTATAGTCTCTATCACCAATGAAACAGTCTGGGCAACCGTGCCAGTAGCAACCGTGAAATTGTAATACATGTGCCTCGTCGTCGGCGCTTTCGTAATAACCATCTACCAGTAGATTTTGAGGTAGTTTGAATTCGCGCGATCGTCCTGCGTGAATAATACGTTGTCCTAGAACTCGTTCCATCCACACGAGCCAGGAGACCGCTTTTTTCGATTAGTTGTGAGCCCACCGATAGCCCCCATTTGGTATAACACCGATCGTGTTACTTTTCAAAAAGTTTTTGCGGAAAATCTGAAAACAAGCTGATGCTATTGTTGTGCTCTCACTGAATGGTCAAACCCTACCGCTTTTCATGAACATGTCTCGAAAAACCATACACGCCTGTCTTAGTATTATAACATCGTTCTTGCAGTAACTTACAATCTCTTTCGAAAAATCAAACACGTAATTGGCTGCTTTGAGGTCGTTGCACCATGTGGAAAACCGTTCGCGCTCGGCACTGCGCATTGTATCAGGAGAGTAATAATCAATAGGAGGCAATTCTCCTATATAATTTTGATTTTCAGGTGTGTTGAACAGATGTGGGAAAGAGCCCTTAACAATTTCATCCTTTAGTCCAAATACTTTAGGTAACGCACTTAGAGGCATGTGAAAGTAGTGCAGACTGTCGAGAAACACTAGCCTGGCCACGCGCATGGTGATTATCTTTGTGCCGTTCATTATTAGAGCAGGAAGTTGTGTCTTTTTTTCATCCACCAAATAGCGAAGAATGAACTGGGCATCGAAGCCGCCTGCATTGTGTGCTATTAAAATAGTCTTTGAAAAACCGCTGATCTCTTGCATACCGAGTTCCACCAATTTTTGTACAGGGTTATCTCTAAATATAAATTCATGCACACCGCAACGTTCACACGGTTCGTCTATAGAACGCTCGCCATAACATAGTGTGCAAACACGTTGAGCTACACAGAGATTAGGCTGATGTATATAGGTGTTAGGGTCTCCTCTCACAGACGAACACTGTTGCGTTTCAAAATCGTAAAAAATAAATATATATTTTTTTGGAGAACCATCCGCGCAAACCGGCGTCATAAAACACTGGTAATTATAAGGTTGATTGGAATTACACGTTTGGCAGAAGCCCACGCCGCATATATGTTTCTTTTTCTCCATAGGCCATATAGAGCGAAAACAACTGTGACAACGCTTAAGACGCTCACAAACAGTGCTTATTCTATGGCGTCCGCCAGCAGGCGGTCTGTGTTGTCTATAACAGGCCTCTCCGTAAAAAACGCGGTTACAAGCTACACATCTGATTGTATCACCTGCGAGTGAGTCACACAGTGGTGATTGAAAACAGCGCGGACATTTTTTCTGTAAACATCTATGATTCTCGCGTCGATATTGTGCATTACAGATAGCACAAAATTTTAAGCTTCCGACAGCACCTCTGAGACTTAGAATAGGTTGAAAGTGGTGCGAACGTTCGTAATATAGAATATACAAGGTGTGTTGAATTGATCCTGCGGTAGCTAGAACGGTCTGTGTACCGTCAAACAAAGGCACTTCGCGGCGTCCAAGCGTGAGAAATTCAAAAACTACTATGGCTATACCATCTCTAGCCAGATAGGCCTGGTAGTGTTTAAGCTCGCGTATACCGCAACCATTTCTAGGTATCCTGATATTCGCGGCTCTTGTAAGTTCCTGTGCTGCCTCTCTTTGAAGTGAGCCGTTAATTTGTCTGATACGTTGCCAATTAGCATGCAGTGATCCTGTGCGTATTTCACCCCTCTCAGCGTATGCGCGAGCTGCTACTAGCGAGCGCGGTAAACACAAATTATCGGTATTTCGGATCGTTAGAATAGATTTTTTTGCCACACCCTCGTGCGTTAAGCCTTTTCTACCTTGACCCTCCACACCCTTAACAATACATGTTGTTATACTACAAGAATCGTCGATATTGAGAGAAGATGAGCTTTGAGCAACGCTAGTTATTAATTGCCATATGTCTTGAAATACATAGTCCCTGACGGGACGGAAGGAAAGCCATACGGGCCCGTGCACTAAGTTAGTTGCTGTGAATGATATACCAGCATAATCGCCGCCTTCGGAGGAGCTGGTGATATGTGTTAATAGATCCCTGAATGCTCCTTCAAGCCAACTCATAACGCTAGTTCCGGCAGGTGGTTGGCGTATGCGCAGAGTCGTTTCGCGGCCCCGTAGCTTAAAGCGCTTGATGTAGCGCGTGAACTCTTGAATAACCTCAAAGCGAACTCCGGGTGGCTGAATAGTACCGTAAGGCGCATAGTTCGCAGTACGGCGTGGTCTACCCATGCCCGTCTGTATTTCTGAAAAAGAAAAAACATAAAATATTAGAAAAGAGTGGGAGGGGGGTGCTTGATAAAACTCATTAAATTTAAGTAGCGTTAGTGTACCTCTTATTAAATTTGGTACATCTACGAGGAATCTTCTTTTGTCCCGTACCCTGTCGCAAAATATTTCAACTTACACTCCATATATATACGAAAAGTAAGGGCATATGAAGCATTTTTTACCTGAGTCGCTTGAATGCATGAGATGTTGAAACCAGTTGTCGACCATTAAGAGGGCCCTCTCAGCTGGTGGTGCATCCTCCCTCTCAAAGTTCATCGGATACGCATCGAGGTTTTCCAAAGGGTATACAGCTAACTGGTTTTCCGCAAAGTTGTCGATATTTTCCTCATCTTCTTCTTCGACATTACCATGCTCTATATTATCATGATGAGGCATATCACGATGTTCCTCATCTATAGGGCTGTTAGGATTATTCAAACCTTGCGATTGGCATGGCTCTTCTTCTTCTTCTTCTTGATGAGTTCTATGCTCCGTCACTTGCTCTAAAGAATTAATAACGAACACTTTTACAATTTTTACAATGAAAATAAATGGTAATTTATAACCGTGTATTTATACTCACGTTCATCGCCGAACAATGTTGACGAACCTGAACTGCTCGGGATCTCTATCACATCGTAAATTGGTGTTATCGTCATATCCAAAGGGTTAGCTGTGGCTTCTTCTTCTTCTTCTTCTTCTTCTTCTTCTACCACTAAAGGTAAATTGTTCTGCTCAGTTTCTTTATGATTATTATCATCATCATGTTTGTCTGCATTTTCTTCCCCCTTTTCTAATGCTTGATTCTTAAGCATTACTTCCTCAGCAACACAAGTGCTTTCTTCTCTAAGGGATGGCTCTTCATTGCTCGTTTCCGATGGACCACTTGCGTCGTTATCAGTTTTTTCTTCTTCACATTCTAATGCTTGATTATTAAGAGCTGCTTCCTCAACAGCACGAGCCCCTTCTATAAGGGCTGCCTCTTCATCACTCGTTGCATCTAGCAGTTGTCGATAGCCTATAATGTTTTGATAATTTTATCTATCACTAAACACAAAAATCGCGTAAAATATCAAAGACGTATATTTAAGGGGCCTTTATCATTGCTTACCTCTGATATCATCAACAATACCACGTATACACGGAGCCTGCTCAAGCCCTCGGCGCTGTAACTCTTCATACACGCACATTAACACCCTCTGGCCATTTAGGATACCACGGTTGTATGCTGTAGCAATGCTACGCAATGGAGCCCACCAAATAATGTATCTTAGCCTCCTTACGAGACTGTCACCCGATAAATTTCGTAACTCATCACACCACTGATCATCACACTTTCGATGAATTTGACGGCTATTTAACTTTGTCAAACGTAAAAAATTTAAAATACACGATCTAAGATTGCGGTCAGACATAATTGCTCTGTTAGAGAGATTAACACTGTTGAGAGGATAACTGAAGACTGAATAATTTATTATGCGAATAAAAGACCCTAAACACACTACGCTACAACTACAATTTTGCAAACGTCAGCTCGAGAGGCAGCGCGCGAGGCACGCGCGGCCCTGTAAAAGCGTATCAATTTCATTAGCATCAACGGTAAGACAGGCGTTTAAGCTGCGTATCTAGACGCTCGGAAGAAAAAATCTTTGAACGAATGTTCTTCGGATATCTGTAAGGCTATTCCCCCATCTCGTAAGAGGATTTTTTTGCACAAAAACTCGCCGGTGCAAATAATGTTTTTTTGCCCCCAAGAGAGGGAAAAATAATTTTCACAAAAAATTTTCGCCCAAAAATTCGCCGGTGTAAATAATGTTTTTTGCCCCGAGAGAGGTGAAAAATATTTTTCACACTTTTTATTTCGAATTTTTCCACTTTTTATTTTTGCCAACGATCGTGTCTAAGGAGCCGCACTGGCCCGTGAGAGCATTTTTTTTCGCGCAAAATAACACGGAATACGTTAGTCAACTTCAAAAATTCGTGGTAAATCAAAAAACATTCGGCAGAACTCCGCAAAAAACGTACCCTAGGGAAAAGCCCGCTCTGTCGAATGAAAGTGGTTGCGTAGCGCTAGCTAAAAAATTGGCGAAGTTAATACTATGTGAACGGTGTGAATAATGAATTCGTGGGACTGAGCCTGTGTGCCCAGATCTCTCGTCAAAAAAATAAATCGAGATTTTATTTTTGCCAATGATCGTGTCTAAGGAGCCGCAATGGCCCGTAAGAGAACTTTTTTTTTCGCGCAAAAACTCACCGGTGCAAATAATGTTTTTCCTCGAGTTTGCTGCTTCTCATTGTCTGTCTCACTCTAACACATGAAAACATGCGTTAGCATGTAAGAGAGAGAGAGAGAAAGAGCTTAATAAGATATTTCACAGTAGACTTACTAACTGTAGTATGTTGCAATGAACTATAGCACACAAAATAAATTTACCATATTGTACCGGCCAGTGTTTATGGCTAAAATATGATACTTAGGTAAACGAAAATTGTTGAATTCTCTCAATCAATGATTGGGGACATTCTTTCAATACTTAATTATTACATTCGAGCGCACAAGTTCAAAATGTTTTGAAAAATCAGAAATTTCGTTATATCTCGAAAACGGTGGGGGGGTCACGCTCGGTCTCATGAAGCTGACCCCATACCTCAATGTCAATTATATTGACAATTAAGAATAATGATTATTATTTCTGATTTTCTCTCTCTCACATTGCCTCTATCACTCAGCATCGAAAATTCATTTATTATATGGATTTTTATATTATGACGCAATGGTCAGCGTCATTGCATCTCTCTCGTAGGCTGCATTGCTAGGCGAAATACGCTGATGCTATTTTCTCAAAAAAGAAGTAGTGACCCTGAGCGAAGAATGAAATTTATATAAATGAAAAGAAGAAAAATCTGAGGTATGCGGTATGAGTCGTAGCATTGCTCTTCATTCGCATCTTCGTGTTCTTCCTCTTAGCCGAGCTGCAGAAGAGTCATATCGTCTCTGCAGTCGCACGCGCGGCTGACGCTGCACATTCCAATACCGTCTCGAATTCTATAATATTAGAATAATATTTTATTCGCTTCTTCGCGTTTCAAAGAAGTCGTCTCAGAGCGCTCGCTGATTACTACTCAAGACATATGTAATATTTTCGCTGCATTGTTGTACGTTATCTTAGCGTATAGTCTTACAGGCAGCGCGTGGCCCGGTCGCTCGCTGTTTACTACTCAAGACGTATGTAATATTGTCGCTGCATTATTGTACGTTATCTTGGCGTATAGTCTTACAGGCGGCGCGTGGCACGGTAACAGCTATATTGTCCTCGCGAGAAGATGTTTGCTGACAATGCAGGTAATAATAGGATGCCTCAACTGAGCTGCAGCATCCTCTCATCTGTCAGTGTTCTTTTCACAGTCGGAAGCAAGTGATCGAGAAGCGCATAAAAAGTTAAAGAGTAGTGAGAGGTGAAAAAGTTTAATAAACCGGAAAAGTGAAGTTAGTTGTTTTTTTTTGTTAAAGTGAAAAGGTGATATCAGCGTAAAAAACATGTTTCCGCGAGTTACCGAAAACTTCATCGGTGAAACGTTCATCTGTCGCTCAATTTACATTGAGGACAATGGCGTTATACATTTGCGCCTCCGTCAAATGGAGAGCGCGTATACAGCTTTATCCGCCTATTTATACGGCGTGCATATTGCACAACACGGACAAATTCAGGAGGCCCGCCGGTTTACCATGGCTGATCTGTGCGTTAAGAGTATGTGCGTTGTGGCACGAAATGAATACGCGGAGCGCGGCGAAATTATAAGCTGGGACTCGGCGAACGGATATTCGGACATTCTGCTTATTGATACGGGTGATCGAGCGTTTGTAGCGCTGAGGCATTTATATCATCCTGTGCCCTTAATCACGATGATAGCGGCCCTACAGATCCAGGTCGAGTTAGACGGTGTCGATGTTGACAGCCACACAGTGATCGAGTTAATTCGTACAGCATGCAACGGTCGCATGATGATGGCGTCAGTGCGCTCATGGGAGCCTTTTTTTACTGTGTCCTTGCTAACCGACGAACTCGTGGACGTCGCTAGTTATATCGTCGACAGCCTCGTCGGCGATATAGGCGATATAGGTGAGATTTTAAATAATCTCATCACCAACAATTTCGTCGAACTTGCCGGCGGTCTTATTGATGATTTCGCCGAGGAGGAGGAAATGTGAAAAGTGAAAAAATAACTATAATATAATCGTATATTAATCATAATATATAACCGTATAGTAATCGTAATATTAAAAACAAATAACCATATATACAATAATCATAATAATAATAAAAGGCACAGCTAAACTCACACCCCCCTCTGAAAGCAGCGATAGCGGTATCAGCATGGTAAGTAGAATAAATTCAATAAAATGATAAAAATTATTTAGTGGTGAAAAAAAGAAAAAAAATGAAAATAAAAAATGTGGTGCACTGTGACGGCCCGTCGCTCGCTCTCCAGCCCAACCCCCCACTCTCTCACCCACACCTCGGCTTCTGGCGAACCGAGGAGTGGGAGAAAAAGGAGTGGGGGGTAGGAGTGGGGATAGGAGTGGGGTCGCCATAGTGCACCACCTACCAAAATAATAATTTAGATAGTATAAAATAATAATAATTTAAAAAATGTAAAAAAAGTGGTGCACTGTGACGACCCGTCGCTCGCTCTCCAGCCCAACCCCCCACTCTCTCACCCACACCTCGGATTCTGGCGAACCGAGGAGTGGGGGAAAAGGAGTGGGGGTAGGAGTGGGGATAGGAGTGGGGGTCGCCATAGTGCACCACCTACTACTGGCGCACAAGAAGGAAGTTGAGCGGCAAACCAACGAGATGCTGGAAGATGGAATAATCCAACCAAGCAGGAGCCAATGGAATGCGCCTCTACTAGTAGTGGCCAAAAAACCGGATGCGTCGGGGGAAAAACGGATGCGCGTTGTGGTGGACTTCCGAAAATTAAATGAGGTCACAGTAGGGGATTCGTACCCACTGCCCAATATTACGGAAATATTGGATCAGTTGGGAAAAGCTCAATATTTTTCCACTCTAGATCTCGCCTCCGGATTTCACCAAATCCCGATGGCGCCAGAAGATAAGGAAAAAACAGCTTTTTCTTTTTCGACCCCTCAAGAACATTTTGAATACAACCGCATGCCATTCGGTCTGAAAAATGCACCTCCTACTTTCCAGAGGTTGATGAATTCTGTGCTAGCCGGTGTACAAGGGGTAAAATGTTATGTTTACCTCGATGACATCGTGGTTTATGGGAAAAATCTGCGAGAGCATAACGAGAGGCTGGAGGAAGTATTTCAACTACTGCGGAAAGCCAGGTTGTCGGTGCAACCCGGGAAATGCCTATTCCTACGGAAGGAAACTCATTATTTGGGTCACATAATTTCGGAGGAAGGAGTACGAGCCGATCCGGAAAAACTCGCGGCCGTAAGGGAGTATCCTGCTCCAAAAACCGTTAAATAAGTACAGTCGTTTCTCGGATTAGCGGGTTATTACCGAAAATTCATAAAGGATTTTTCGAAAACAGCCAAACCATTAACCGAACTCGTGAAAAAAGATACGAAGTTCGAATGGACCGCAGTACGGGATGCTGCTTTCGAGGAATTAAAGGAGGCATTAACAACGGCACCCATTCTGCAATACCCGGACTTCGCGAGGCAATTCCTGGTAACAACCGACGCCTCAGATAAGGCCATCGGGGCGATACTCTCACAAGGCAAGGTTGGGGAAGACCTACCCATATGCTACGTGAGCCGCACACTCTCAAAGGCAGAGGTGAATTACACCACCACAGAGAAAGAGCTGCTCGCTATAGTCTGGGCGATTGCGCAATTTCGCCCTTATATTTACGGCACTCATGCTTCTAGAAATTTTTGAATTTAACTAATAATAAAAATAAAAAAAAAAAATTTTAAATAAAATAAAATATCTCTACATCTACATACGTGCTAACGAGAGAAGGGGAAGGAGGGGTCATCCGCTATGTATATCGCGGGCGGAACTTACGTGCTGATCGAAACGCGGAAAGCAAAATAAAATTTTTTTTTATTATAGAGAGGGGATTATCCCCTCCCTACTAACCTCCAAAATACAACATATTTACTACAACATATTTAATATGTTAAAAATTCAGCCCCCGCAATGGCGGCAGAAAGTGGGACGGCCCACGCCAAAGAGCCGTTTAAGACCCCAGAAATCCGGCACATCCTCGTCAAGGAGGTCACCGCCGGCCCAGATATAGGCGGCCAGGCCCCTCAACCCATTCCGACGGCGCCGAACGACCGCCGCCTCCCGGATGAACGTCCGGAGCCAGTCCGGACGCTTCAGGGTGGCTGCTGACCCGGGAACATGGATCTTCCGGGCCTAAAAAAAAAGAGAAACGACATTAAACGAAAAATAGATGGAAAACTCGTTAGGGGGAAAAAAATTATTATTAGAAGGGCGATACCGTACTTACCACCCAGTCCAGGATGTGACGGTCCAGGATGGAACCATCCAAAACTACGTGGCCGTGTACATTCCTCGCGAAAGACATTTTTTTTATTTACGAGGAGTGGATGCGTGCAGTGTAGAAGTTGGAGAACGAATGACTTGATGGCCGCTAATTGTGGCGACCACCACCCATCAATCGGGGTAAAATCTGCCAATTCAGCAGTCCCACGGTCGAGGAGTCGTTCTAACTCGCGGATTCCTGTTGCAGGTTTGTGCTGCTCTTCTTCTGTCTCGCTCGAACGCACGGGGCACGGGACAGCTACATTTTAACGCCGTTCGCCAGCAATCCCGGCATATATTACGAGGAAATTGGAAGCCTCACGCAAACCAAGGCAACATGGAGACTCGCCATACACATGGACTTCTCCGACATCAAGAGAAGGGAAAGAATGGTACAGCTAAATTTGCAGCGAGTACGGGACGCCTGCGGAATCGAGGGGAAAACGGGTGAAGCCGATGAGCTATGCTTCGCATTACTGGACACCGTCGACCGCATGGCAGCAAAAATCAGGGACAACATGGACACCGTGTATGATCTAATTGAACCCGAGTCCATGCGGAAGCGCCGAGGACTCATCGATGGTCTAGGATCAGTAATAAAATCAATCACCGGAAACATGGATGCGACTGATGCAGAACAGATACATCGGGAAATCATGGCCCTTCAGTCGAATGGAAACACTTTAAAAGAGGGCATCAAGGGTCAGTTACAGGTTGTTTCATCTGCTCTGCAGGTCTTCAACAAGACCGCTGCGAGAATGCAAGCAAATGAAAACACCCTACTGGACCTCGTAAACCACGTGCGTCACAGCATGTCAACACAACAGGATCAGTTGACGAGACGTCAACGACTCGATGAGAGCCTTACTGCTGCGAGTGTGGTAGTGGAAGAACTACTCACCGACGTGAAGGAGTTGGTGTTGCTACTCGCACAGATGTCAACGGGTAGGGTAAGCGCGGCGGTACTACCACCACGCAAGCTAGTGGAGTACCTCACCGACGCTCTACCACACTTGCCGGCCGGCACCGGATTCCCGGTACCGATAGTGCGCGGCGAGGCGAGCACACTAATGAAGCTCACCGACACGCGCGCCTACAGCGACGGGACAGCGGCCATGCTGCTACTTGATATCCCGCTGATAGGGGCACAACAGTATGCCGTGAACCGCGTATACCCCGTGCCAGCGAGAGGCACCGACAACAACACATACTACTACATCGATACTACCGAGGATCTCGTGGTAGTCGACCAAGCCAACAGGAATTATCTGCGTATGTCAACAGTGGACTTGAAAAATTGCAAAAAATTCGCGAACAAGTACATCTGCCTTCCGAATCATCCGTCGACGCCGGTCACCAAGAATGCACCATGTGAAGTATTAGCCTATGGAAAATTCGACACTGCCTCTGGACTACATTGCCCAAAGCGGGCGTTATCGCTGACCAATACTCTGATAATACCGATGGAGCAACCCGGAAGATGGATTTTCATCGCACCAAAGGAAGATCTAATCACAATTTCATGCGATAAAATATCCGCGAATCGCGTAATTTTAATAAATTCAGGAATTCTGGCTTTGGTAGGCTCATGCACCGCGACCGCGCAAGATTTCAAAATTCAAACCCTAAAACGGGTTACTGACGTGAAAAACGAGAGCTATTTACCCCCGTTTAATCTCACACTTTCAAAAATAGACGAACAATATCGTGCGCGAGTTAAAAATGATAGTGACCAGGTTAAACTGGTTAGTGTTTTGCGAAATCCCGAGGAGTTAAAAACCCTCAGAGCGCGTGTGAAAGAAATAAAAAAGGACATTGATAGAGACTATAACAAAGATGCTCAAGTATATCATAACATTGAATTTTATTCCTTAGGTGCAATAGCCCCTATAGCCTTGGTCTGCTACGCGGTTTATAAGCTGTATCAGCTGTGGAAAAAGCGTAACGCGACACCGGCAAGGCCGACAGAGCCAGTGACCCACTCCGAGTCACCGATTAGCCTGCGTAGACTCTCTGTGCCTCCGCGTGCTGATAGCTTGCATGCGGAACTACAAAATGCTTGTTCGGCACGGGAAAGTAAGCCTCTACGACTGGCCTACCAGACCAAGGCTTGGCGGAAAAATTAGAATAAAAATAGGGGGACATCTTTATGTGTCGTCATTCATGTCGGGAAATTAATGTGTTTAATATTAATATAAAATACTTTTAAAATTTGTAAAACCGAGTTCAACCAAGAAAAATAGAAAATCAACTTTTCTTTTTTAAGGGGGGAGGGATGTTGCGCCCCGAATTTTAAAAGGAGATTGTTCGGTCAACGACCGAACAAGTTCAATGCACGATTGGGCAATAGCACGATTTCGAAAGAGCGCGCGACATCGCGCGCGGAAGCGGCATCGTTCGATGCGGAAATTAACACGGAAGTATTAATTGCATACGCACCAATTTTAGGCAAATTGGTGAGTAACAGTCAGAAGTAAATTCAGTCTTAATTGATTATTCGAATCGAACGGTTGGGCTCGAGTTAGACTCACTTACTTGTATCGGGATAATTCGCGCAAGGAATCATCATAATTAATTTCACTTCAAATAAATATCTTTTTAATTTGGGAATCTCGTGGATTCTAATCCTTTAATCGGAAAGATCCCTTCATTTTATCTATCCCGCCCTTATCGCGACGACCTGATCACTCGTCGACCTCTTCGGGCACAACAGACGTAATATTTAAAAAAAAGTAAATAAGCATTTTTTTAAATTCAAAATTCCATACAATCTGATCCACATTGGCGATTTGAGCCAAGTTCAATACCAAACAACATCAAGTGCACGTGATCTTTAGACGGCAACCGCACCCTTTTTTCGAAAAATTGAAAAAGCTACGAAATCTACATTTTCGCATACATTTTCCGCTTAGGTCGGTTCTGTTCTTGAGTCCTGTCGAGTTTCTTGAACTACGGTGAATTCGGGTTCCGGCTGAAGTCCAGTAAGTACCGAGTCCTGCCGAGATTCTAACGATGGAGTACAGGCGGGTGTCCGAGCAGGCGTCCGCGCGGGAGTCCGGGCCGGATCGATCGAATGCCGCCGAGATTTTAGAGATGGAGTCCAGGATGGAGTCTGGGCGGGTAGTCCGGGAGAGCTTTCGGGATCCCGGATGGAGACCCAGTCCCGGCCGGTGGAATCCGGCCGGGACTGCCGGGACTTCCGCCCGGATTCCCGCCGGGACTCCATCCGGGACTATCTTTTCTGCGCGGAGTAACAGGAAATCAGTGTGTGGATTTTTTATATTCGGGCACAGATTGAAGATTTTTGGTGTAGCAAGTAAACAAATATTAACATTTGTTCAAAATAAAAAAAAATTTAAATATAAAAAAATTCCTAAAATTTCAAAATTTAAAAAGATTTGAAAATTTATTATTGTGCAAAGTACTTAGTCAGCGTAAATAAATCACGTTTTATTAAAAAGAGATCAGGTTACAGTTGAGGGTTACAACGTGTGGTCCGTAAGACTGCCGGCCATGGAATGAATAGATCGATCACAACAAACAAAACCATAACGGTCGATGAGATGATCGACTCGAATTTACTCAAATCTCAACACTTCCCCTCGATTACAACAATCTTATGTTATAATCGATCGAACACCAAGTAATTCCATGCATTTGTAGTGCTTAGTCTTCGGAAGACCTTTTGTTAAAATATCGGCGGCCATATCTTCTGTCGAAACGTGTTGTAAGTTAATTTGACCTTCTTTCAATATTACTCGAACAAAATGGTAGCGAATATCGATGTGTTTCGATCGGGCGTGAAAAACTGAATTCTTGGCCAACGTTAGGGCGCTTAAATTGTCGATTTTGATCGTTATTTTATTAAGATCTTGTGCTCCGAGTTCCGAAAGAAATTTCCGAAGATACATGGACTCCTTTGTAGCCTCAGTAAGTGCCATGTACTCGGCTTCCGTAGATGACAACGCCACGGTACGCTGCTTCTTGGATTCCCAATTTATGGCGGCGTTGTTTAAGATAAACGCGAAACCTGTATAGGATCTTCTGTCAATCTGACAATTTCCCCAGTCAGCATCCACGAATCCCGTAACATTATCGGAATCTTTCGAATATACAATTCCATGATTTATCATGCCCTTTAAAAATCGTAATACTCGTTTGGCAGCAATCCAATGCTGATCTCCATGGCAGGTATTAAATTGACTCGGAGAACTGACAATGAACGAGATGTCAGGACGAGTGGCGACCGATAAGTAGTTTAATGCTCCAATTAATTCACGATAGGGTCTTTTTGAATTATTCTCAGCAGATGCTTCCTTTAATTTTTGGCTGAGATCGACCGGTGTCGATACCGAGTTTGATTGGTCCATTCCGAATCTTTGCACAATATCACGAATATAACCTGATTGTGATATTGCGATAAATTTTTCAGTTTGGAAGATCTCCATGCCGAGACAATATTTGGCGATTCCCAAATCCTTGATGTCGAGCCTTTTCATAAGGCCGTTTCGAATATAGGTCAAATTTGTTTCTTTTCGATAGGTTATAAGAATGTCATCGACGTAAATTAGTACGAAGAATGTTTCTCCCATTCGTTCCATCGAATATATGCAAGGATCAGAAGCAGTTGGTTTTAGGTTTAATGATTTTAGTTCGTGGTCAAACTTTTTATTCCACTGATGTCCGGCCTGCTTTAATCCGTACAACGATTTATTTAATTTACATACTTTATTTCCTCCTTTTAAATCGTTGATCATTTGTTTCGCACGAATCGCTATTGAATCATTTAAATCTCTTCGATTTACAATCCCTTTCAACGATTCTATCAGTCTTTCCGGCCTTTCCATGAAGATTTCTTCTTCAATTATTCCGTTAAGATAAGCTGTCGTTATATCCATTTGATGTATTTTCATTTTCAATTTAGCTGAGAGAGCCAGTAATAATCTCACGGAGCTGAGACGTGCAACAGGAGCGAATGTGTTATTGAAATCAAGTCCGGGTCGCTGGGTAAAACCTTTCGCTACGACACGAGCTTTTCTTCTTTCTACAGTGCCGTCGGATTTGTACTTATTTCTCAAAACAATTCTACAACCAATGACATTACGATTCGGTGGTCTGTTGACAATGTTCCATGTGTCATTTTTTACGAGACTCTCAATTTCGTCTACAATTGCATCTTCCCATTCTTTTGCATTTATACCGGAAAGTGCCTCTCCCCATGGAACTTCTGCCAATAGTGCTATACACTGACTTTCATCGGATTGTGGTACATTTTTAGCATGTTCATCAGGATTATCGTGAACTTCAATCATATTATATCTTTTCGCAGGTCGTCCTTTTTGTCCCGTCTTGATTTTAGCTGGTCTACCTGGTCCTCTCTTCAGCGAAGGCTGGTTGAGAACTTCGATTTGAGGATCTCCACGTTCTCCGTCTTCTTCGACTAATTCATAGTTTTCTGCGTCTTCATTTATTTCTACGGCTTCTTCGTTCGCTTCGATTACATCGCCGTTCCTGTCCACCCCTTGATTGTGATTTTCGATCTGATTTTCTTCGACTTCGATTATTGGATCGACGTTAATGAAATAGGGGGTTTCGTTTCTTTTATCGGTGTTGCTTCTTGAAGAAGAGCTTGAAGGCCCAGTATCAATTTTATTTTCGTCGAATGCAAAATTCTCTTGGAATTTCAAGTCGCGTGAGATAATTATTTTTCGTTCGCTCGGGAGCCAGACGCGATATCCCTTAGACTGCTCATCGTAACCTACAAATTTACATGTGATTCCTCGTGCGTCGAACTTGCCTGTTTCCGGATTTTTATTAAGTGCTGTGACGTGATTTTTTGGAAATCACGATCACAAGGGCTTGTGTTATCGTTACTTGCTATTTTTCAGCGTTTTCGAGCAGCTTTCCCTCGAATTTACGTTCTCGGTTTAGCTAAGAATTGTAATTCTTAGGTTTTGTTATTGTTGTTGTAAAGTTTCGGTAGATCGGTGCACTCAAATCTGTCGCGAGGATGAGAGCTCAAAGAAACGAGCAGCCCGGCAGACAAGAGTCACCGAACGAGTCTTGCGATTAGTCGTAGACCGGTGTAAATCCGGCGCCCTATTGAGATAAGGTATTGCGCTAGAGAACGGGTGGAGTTTTGTTGGTTGTTTGTAAAGGACGGAGCATCCTGTTGCAGTATAGTGCATAGGTGTGCTGAGAAGGCCCGTTTTCGCGCGAAGCATTAAGGGAGGCGATTGTATAGATTTCGAAAATGTTACCGGCATGATTTGCGTTCCCGATATAGTTACGAGGTGATTCGAGGGAGAGGGCAGTAGTTCTCGAGTAAGGGATTTTGGGAGGGATTCATAATTATTATGACGAGATTTCGATGATTGCTGGAGACAATCAGTCTGGCTCGGGACACCGCCGAGGTGCCTCGAGTCTAATTAAGCGCTCCCGTGTTGACAGTTTTTCTGTCGTTCGCGCGCGCGTCTTTCGCGTAGTTCTCGCGCTCTGTGGCCAGCGTACATCGTACGCTATACGCTCTCGTTTTCGTGAGTTTTATTCGATTGAATAAATCTAAAGTTCCCGTACTTTATTCAGTGCCGTGAGTGCACTGTGTTCTCGTAATTCCTCTGGGATTTTGTTATCGTTCCCCGGAATTAGCAGCAATAATTTTGGGTGAGTTGTTCTCGCATTTTAATTAATTTAATCGAAGATTTTCGATTAAAGATCTCGTATTAAGAAAGCTATTTACTGGGTCATACCTCGTCCGTCTCTACCACAACCTAGCAGTCTGAGCGGCTGTGCATTTCCGCAACCGTTCGTTCTCGCAAGCGTAACCAGTTGCGTTTGTTAATTTTACGCGACCCCAAAAATTAACTAAGCTACCGTTTTCTTTGATTTGGTTCTCGATCGTGAGTTTTTGCTCCGAACTTTCGATTTTATTGGAATCGAGCCTGATCAACTCGATTCCTCGGGCATACCGGTTAGTTAATATCGGTGAAACAAAAACTAACTGGCGCCAGTAGAAGAGGCCCACGATCGCGAGACAGAAGGGGCGTGGCCTAGTGGTGCCAGGCACCAGGGGGCGTGGCCTAGTGGCGCCATAAAGGGGGCGTGGTGGGGGTATCCCCTCCCCTCCCTAAAATGTCTTCCACCCCTCCCTTGAGTGGCCTCCCTCCCAGACAAGCCCTCGAATTGTCCCTCCCTCTTCCCACCCGGTCCCTCCCTTAAGTGCCCACCCTCCCATACAAGTCCTCTAATTGTCCCTCCCCCCCTTCCCGCCCCTTAACGAGAGAACGACTGTAATTCGTCTCTATACTTGTCCACCACCCCCCTCCCTGTATGTGTCGTGTTAACTTACCCGTACAAGACCTCTAATTGACCCTCCCTCTTCCCGCCCCTTAACGAGAGAACGACTGTGATTCGTCTCTATACTTGTCCACCACCCCCTCCCTGTATGTGTGTCGTGTTAACTTACACCTCTTCTCCTCCCTCTTGTTTCCGTCCACGCTGTGGACCAAGATCGCGAAAGCACCACGTGCTTCGTGCATTCTGCTGGGGTCCGAAAAATTGATAGTGGCGCCGCCGGTGAGCGTCGCCGTAAGTCCCGAGCGGTGGCCCGGGTTCGCGAGAGACGACGTGACCTCGGCGCTCCGCCGTGTGTCTGACTGAGAGGCGTCGTGCTCTCATCGCTCCGCCGTGGGTCCGCCTGAGACTCGACGGTGGCGCCGCCGGTGAGTCTCACCTGAAGTCCCAAGCGGTGGTCGGAGATCGCGAGAGACGGTGTGCTCTCGGCGCGCCGCCGTGGGTTCGACTGAGAGTCGACGGTGGCGCCGCCGGTGAGTGTCGGCGGAAGTCCCAGCCGGTGGCCCAAGATCGCGAGAGACGGCGCGCTCTCGGCGCTCCGCCGTGGGTCCGACTGAGTCGATGGTGGCGCGGCCGGTGAGCGTTGCCGGAAGTCCCAAGCGGTGGCCCAAGATCGCGAGAAGCGGTATGCGCTCAGCGCTCCGACGCGTGTCCGACTGAGAGTCGACGGTGGCGCCACCGGTGGCCGTTGTTGTAAGTCACGGCTGGTGGTCAAGGATCGCGAGAGACCCGTGTGCTCCGTGGTATCCGACTGACCGTCTACAGTGGCGACGCGCGTGAGAGTGATATCAAATAGCGCACGCGGCCCAAGACCGCGAGAATCCCCTCCAGTCGCGACCCCCTCCCATAGCGCTCCCACCTTCACCCACCAGCGCGAGATGATCGGCGCGTCCGTATACTTGTTCTGCTTGCGCTTTGAATTCACGCTTATTCTTTGAATAAATGAAGACTTACATATTTATAAATTAGTTTATTTAAATATTGTTTATATGATACATTATTTTTATAATAATGTTCAGACACACACACAGAACAACCAAACTACTAAAACTAGAAATACGATTCTTAAGAAAATCCGATTATAAAGAGTACATGTTATCCACATTACAGGGTCCTTCTTCATTTGGCTGTAGCCGATTCCTTTATTGTTCCTTGGAGCAATCGATTATGAGTATTCCGTCGATAGTATCCATCGTCGTAGGTGTTAGAGAGAGAGACCCTGAGATGATGGCGTCAGGAGTGTTTCTTTATGACTAACCTATCTCATCGGTGATCGTCTGGTTAAATGTAGATGACTCATATGTCTTGGAAAATGAGGGGTAGAGGTTTCGAATGATAACAGTCACACAAGAAATGCGTTTTCAGTTTTATTACTGTCTAGCTCAACGCTGATCGTCTGTTTTTATGTAGATGATTCATGTGTCTTGGAAAATAAGGGTAAAAGGTTTCGAATGATAACAGTGACACAAGAAATACGTTTTCAGTTTTATTACTGTCTAGCTCAACGCTGGTCGTCCGTTTTTATGTAGATGATTCATGTGTCTTGGAAAATGAGGGAAAAGGTATCGAATGATAAAAGTGACACAAGAAATATGTTGTCAGTTTTATTTTGTGTTTGTATTAAAATCTAAAAACACGACTTACAACTTTTTTATTTTGTGAATATTTCTTTCAAACATAAGCTTTGGTTTTCATTCGAATATAAAAAATTTCACCGAAAACTTTTTCATGTTTCGTTTGCATTAAAAATCTACATATATGACGTCTCAAAACTTTTTATTTTGTCAAAATTTCATGCAAACATAAAGTTTGATTTTCATTCAAATATGGCGAAAAGATCCCTGGAAACCTTCTCATGTTTTGTTTGTATTAAAATCTCAAAATTTGTGAATATTTCTTTCAAATATAAGTTTTGGTTTTCATTCAAATATAAAAAATTCCACCGAAAACCTTTTCATGTTTCGTTTGTATTAAAAATCTCGAAATATGTCGTCTGAAAACTTTTTGATTTTGTCAACATTTCTTTCAACCATAAATTTTCTTTTTCATTCAAATATGAATAAAAGGCTCCTGCAAACCGTTTCATGTTTTGTTTGTATTCAAATCTGAAAATATGCCGTCTGAAAACTTTTTTATTTTGTCAACATTTTTTACAAACATACATTTTTTGTTTTCATTTAAATATGAAAAAGGCCACCGGAATCCTTTTCATGTTTTGTTTGTATCAAAAATCAAAAAAAAATATGACATCTGGAAACTTTTTGTTTTGTCAATATTTCTTTCAAACGTAAATTTTGGTTTTCATTCAAACATAAAAATTCCACCAAAACCTTTTCATGTTTTGTTTGTATTAAAAATCTAAATAATATGACGTATTAAAACTTTTCATTTTCTCAAAATTTCTTGCAAACATAAATTTTGGTTTTCATTCAAATATGAAAAAGTCCACCGGAATCCTTTTCATATTTCGTTTGTATTAAAAGTCTAATAAATATGACATCTGAAAACTCTTTGTTTTGTCAATATTTCTTTCAAACATAAGTTTTGGTTTTCATTCAAACATAAAAAATTCCACCGAAAACCTTTTCATGTTTTGTTTGTATTAAAAATCTAAAAAAATATGACGTCTCAAAACTTTTTATTTTGTCAAAATTTCTTGTAAACATAGATTTTGGTTTCCTCAAATATGGAGAAAAGACCCACGGAAACCTTCTCATGTTTTGTTTGTATTAAAATCTCAAAATATGCCGTCCAAAAACGTTTATTTTGTCAACGTTTCGTTCAAACATAAATTTTTGTTTTCATTCAAATATGAAGAAAAGGATCCTGGAAACCGTTTCATGTTTTGTTTGCATTCAAATCTGAAAATATGTCGTCTGAAAACTTTTTTATTTTGTCAGCATTTTTACAAACATAAATTTTTGTTTTCATTAAAATATGAAAAGTCCACCGGAATCCTTTCGTTGTTTTGTTTGTATTAAAATCTAAAAATTGGTCGTCTTCAAAATTTTTATCTTGTAAACATTTCTTTCAAACATAAATTTTTGTTTTCATTCAAATATGAAAAGTCCACCAGAATCCTTTTCATGTTTTGTTTGTATTCAAAATCGAAAAATTGGCTGTCTTCAAACTTTTTATTTCGTGAACATTTTTTTCAAACATAAATTTTGGTTTTCATTCAAATATGAAGAAAAGTTTTGCTTGTATTAAAATCTGAAAAGCCGCCTGAAAACTTTTTTATTTGGTGAACATTTCTTTCAAACATAAATTTTTGTTTTCATTCAAATATGAAACAGACCACCGTAAACCTTCTCATGTTTTGTTTGTGTTCAAAATCTCAAAATAGGTAGACTGAAAATTTTTTATTTTGTGAATATTTCTCTCAAACATAAACTTTGGTTTTATTTCAAGCATAACATTTTTTGTTTTCATTCAAATATACAAAGTTCACCGAAATCGTTTTCATATTTTGTTTGTATTAAAAATCTAAAAATACGACATCTGAAAACCTTTTTATTTTGTCAACATTTCTTTCAAACGTAAATTCTTTGTTTTTATTCAAATATGAAAAAGACAACCGGAATCCTTTTCATATTTTGTTTGTATTCAAATTTAAAAATATGACATCTGAAAACTTTTATATTTTGTCAATATTTCTTTCAAACATAAATTTTGGTTTTTATTCGAAAATGAAAAAGACCACCGAAATCCTTTTCATGTTTTGTTTGTATTAAAAATCTAAAAATCGGTCGTCTTCAAATTTTTTATTTTGTCAACATTTCTACTAAACATAAATTTTGTTATCATTCAAATATGAAAAGCGGTTACATGTATTTTGTTTGCAGATTTTTAAACCAAGATGTAAAAGTCCGTACGCTAGAAAATTCGATACAAGTTTGGAAACGAACGTGACTTGAAGATTTTTTATAAAAGTGTTTTGTGCGTATCGCTAGACAAGATTGTTGAGAACATACATTTTCGTCCTCTGTTACACGGCTGTAATACTGATGAAAACGCTGAAGCGTAGGGTCGTCACTACACTTACACAGAGCAATACTTGTGTTACGTCCTGACGCAACTTCATTTTATTTTTTCTCTCTAGTAATTAAAATAAATAAAGGCGAGATCAATTTTTACAATATCGGTCGAGAACAAAATAAATTCTCGCGAATAATAATATCCGGTACGAATAGTTGATATGAACGGAGCGAAATTTTGCTGCATGGCCTAAAGTTCTCATTTACGAGGGCTATCTGTAATTGGGATGCGGTCCCGCGGCCGCGCGCGCCTCGCTTCGCGCCGAGCGTTGGTTGCCTGCCGCAAGCACTCGGCCTCGTTCGGGGCTATCGGGAGGTGTCGCGGGGTGCGGTGGGCCCGTATCGCCATAGAGGCGCTCGCCTAGCCGCGCCATCTTTTCTTTTTCTTCTCCCAATATGAGAAATAATCGAGGAGGCAGAAGACTACGCCTACGTGACTGACGACGCAAGAGGGCGACAAAAGGAGAACGGTGTAACGCTTTCGGTCTATTTTGGGCGCGAGAATTCGAACATCCGAATTCTGACCAGCATGAGAGTGGTTACCACCGATGTCCAATCCACGTCGAAGAGCTAAAGCTCACCTCGTCCGGGCTGACCTGTACTCGGAATTAATTGGGAAGAAAACACAATTGTAACTCGGAATTAAACACGAACTCGAACACTCTATTTATTCAAAGGAATTTATGAACTTTAATTTATCTTAGTGCAAAATAATAACAACCGTTTTCTCGAAGACAGTTCCGTCGCGCTCGATTAGTCTCAAGAATCTGCCTTCTCTCCGTGTTAACTCTAGGCTCGCGGGCTGCTGGTGGGCTAGGAGTTACGCCCCACGGGCCCACCCTTAGCCAATCAACCCTCAGTTCGACGCGAACGCTTGCTCCCACGCGCGAGCGTGCGAGACGCTTGCGTCAAGCGTCCGCGTCACCCCTGAGCTAGAAAGTGGCTATTGTTCCTTGGCTGCAATTTGGACACCACATGGCCCACCGTCGAAGTACGGTTGGCCCTTTGGAGTGTCTGGCGACGGAGCTCGCCTTGTACGTTAGAACTAAGGATGTCTCGACTTTCTACAATTTACATTTTACTATCTGTGCGTCTAGTAAAGACGCTCTTTTAAGGGATTCACATTCTGGGCCCATATGAAGGACACTTGAATCGTCACGACTCGACTTAGGAAAGCAGACTCTAGTGCGTTTCTTTATTGTTGTACAAGGAGCGTAGGCAGATTCTTTTATGTCTAGCACGTTTCTTCGCAGCGCGGCATTTCCGCTTGGCGTTCGTGGGAAAATACTGGTATATTCGTACATCTAATAATATTTATATATTACAAATAATGTTCATAATGCCGCATTTACAATTAATCATGTTTTATACTTTATCAGTAGTCAGCTCGCCCAAGCCACTATATTTGTCTCTCGTTCTCTCTGCTTTTTCGATTTGAATTTACGCGCCCGGTCTCGCGGAGGTGCTGCGCGTGCGGCGCGCTCGCGGATCGCGTATCAGAATCCGTTACAACGGACGGGCATAAATACTGCCTTACCGGCTAGATAGAGGGGGGGGACCCGAAGTTGGCAGGGCACATTCCCTGCTCAAATGGGTACCCCTGGAGTAACTATGTTGCTTTAAGAAATCTTACTCCACGCCCTCTTAAAATTAAAGAACGGCTTCTCATTACTAATCAAGAGAAATTACCGACTGCCGTTAGGGATCGAAGATCCATTGTGGGAAATACTTGCGACCTTGTATCGAGATCGCAACGAAATCCCAATCAATGCTGATGTCACGTAGATGTCTAAATCAAATTACTAAAAGACGCAGATTCCGTTCCTTTCATTAATGCTGTTATAAATCGAGACTCAAAAGAAAATACAAACCAAAGAAACACTAGAGAGAGAGAAATATTTTGACATAATGAAGAAGGATTAAAAACACAAAATATATGCTAAGTAAAATCTGACAAGAGATACATTTATAACCAAATAATAAAAGTTAACTATGCAGAAACGAGGTAATTAAACCTTGGAATTTGTAAAACGCGAGACCAAATATTATAAAGGCGTGATGCGGACTTGGGTCACTACGTTAATGACTTAAGAAAATTATATTAACAAAAGAAATTCTACAAAACCATAATGGTTCAGGATCATAAAATAATAGCACTTAAGTACGACAAAATAACAATAAGAACTACGACCATTCTTAATTCAAAATCACCTCCACTAATTATATTGGGATTGTGATCAGAAAACTTCGTATTGGATTATATTAACGAAAATCTTGTATTTGTTTGTTTTGTCGTAATACATACAGAGAAACTTAGTAATTATAAAAACAATTGCGGCCTTATATTGAGATTGAAACGAAATCTCAATAAATACTGATGTCACGTAGATATTTAAATCAAGGTCACAGATTTAGTTCTCTCCGTCAAAGCTGCTACAGCTCGCGATTCTAAAGAGAAGATAAACCGACGGAACGCTAGAGAGAAGGAGAGAGAGAGACAGAGAGAAACATTTCAACGATGAATAAGGATTAAAAACACGAAAAATAAGCTAAATACAACTTGACAAAATTACATTCTTAACGAAATAATAAAAGGTCAATTATACGGTAATTAAAACCTTGAAATTTGTAAATCACGGGACCAAATATTATATATATATATGTATATATATCTCTCTATATTATAAAAAGATCTCGCCGCCGCCGCCGCCGCCGCCGTGTCAAGAATCGAGGGACTTAGAAAAATTTCAGGGGTCTTTCCCATACTTACTGGAGGTCTTTCCCATACTTCCTGGAGGTCTTTCCCATACTTCCCGGGAGTCTTTCCCATACTTCCTGGAGGTCTTTTCCATACTTCCTGGAGGTCTTTCTCATACTTCCCGGGAGTCTTTCCGATACTTCCTGGAGGTCTTTCCCATACTTCCTGGAGGTCTTTCCCATACTTCCCGGGAGTCTTTCCCATACTTCCTGGAGGTCTTTCCCATACTTCCCGGGAGTCTTTCCCATACTTCATGGAGGTCTTTCCCATACATCCCAGGGAGTCTTTCCCATACTTCTTGGAGGTTTTTCTCATACTTCCCGGGAGTCTTTCCCATACTTCCTGGAGGTCTTTCCCATACTTCCCGGGAGTCTTTCCCTTACTTCCTGGAGGTCTTTCCCATACTTCCCAGGGGTCTTTCCCATACTTCCCGGGAGTCTTTCCTATACTTCCTAGAGGTCTTTGGGGAGATTGCACTTTTTTGGGGGAGATTGCGAGCGCGCGCAGCGCGCGAGCCACAATAAAATCCTAGTATATATATATATATATATATATTATATAATGCGAATTTGGTCGCCAGGTAAAAAGACCTAGGAAAAAATATTAACGAAAGCTATTCTGCAACGCTATAATGATTTGTAATTATAAACAATAACACATAATTACGACAAAATAACAACAAGAATTATTACCATTATTAATTCAAAATCACTTCCAACAATCATATTGGGATCATGATCAGAAAATGTCGTATTGAATTATACTAACGAAAACCTCGTATTTGGTTATTTTGTCGTAATACATACATAATAATTATACAAAATAAGGTAGTTGATTAACGCGACACGTAATAAACGTAACGAATATTTTCATGTAAAATACTATATTGGTAACCAATGCGTGCTTTGTATCAACAACAGGCTGTTCAATTCGTTGGTTAGTATAGAGACGCTCGAGACTCCAGAGACCTATATTAAGAATTCCGGGAAACGATAGCGGCGGCGATGCAACGAGCGAGTTAGAATTAAGGAGTTCGCGAAGATGCTAGTTGCTGACCGAGCAATCGAAGTAAGAGGTAACGGCCTTGAGACGACATCTTCTTGGAAATACGGGCGGGCAAACGGGAGCTCGGTCGCTAGGCGAAATAATGAACACCGCGGATAGCAACCGAAAAATCACGCCATTTTATTCTCCGCCCCCCCGCCCCCGAATTACGAAGCATCATCACGCGATCCACTCTTGCGATCCCTTATAAGGAGATTTAGTCTAATACCTAAAAAGAAGGAGTGGGTGAAAGAAAGGGGGTGGTCACTCCTATAAAAGGCGGCGATTTTGCCGGAGCGGGCATTCAATTACCTTATTTTTTAGCGAACTTTTTGCGGGTGCACGACTGGCAATTAGCCACCGAATTGAGTAGAATTAGAAGCACCGAGTATAAAGAAAAAGTAACGACGGAAGTACATTTTGCAGACTCAGTTCATAAAAGACTTTACGAAATTTAAATTCTCGTTTTAAAGAAACATAATTTTGTCGGACCGAATAGTGATTCAACGTTCCTTGGTGGAGTTAACAATTCTTTCATTGTTCAACGAGTTAAATTCAGGATACGGGCGTGGCTTTCGAGTCAGTCCCTCGTCTGAACAGTTTAATTCGGAATCAACAATTTATTTGAGAATTCATCCGACATCTGGAATCTAATTTCGTAACGTATTGATTTTCCATTTTTACAAATTTAAATTCCCAGTTTTAATAAACGTATTTTTTGTCGAACCGAATAGTGATTCAGCGTTTCGCAGTGGAGTTAATAAATCTTTCATTGTCCAGCGAATTAAACTCAGGATACGGGCGGGGCCTTCGAGTCAGTCCTTTGTCTGAACGGTTCAATTCGCAATTAACAATTTATTTGAGAATTCATCCGACATTAGAAAACTTATTCTGCACCATATCGACATTTCATTTGAAGAACAATTTTAAAACCCGATCACTACAATTTTTATAGAATCACGGAATTTACATTTAATTAAACGTTGCGATTATTACTTTTAAGTTTCCATGTAAGGGGTATTGAACGCAAGTATATCGAAAGTTTACGCGGTTTGGAATCACCCGATTTCAGTTGATTAAACTTTATTTTTGAATAAACATCTGGACCAGTACTCCGACGAAAACTAGTGTGATAATTATTTCAACGTATTAACCGCCATCTTACCCTCCACCAGAAATTCCACGCGGAAGCTAATCTTCTAGCTACAACATTTTGGATTTTCATTATTTCTGATTGGAATTCGGAGGAGCTTCACACTACGAACAATCGAGAATCTTACTTTCGATTTATTATTCATGGGATATTAATCGTTTCAATTGAAACTTGGAAGAACATTTCAAGTACGGAAAACGTTTAAACGCAGTAAGTACGATACTTTTTCTTTATACACGTAAAACATTTTTTTAACCACAATTTTTCTTAAGTGAAATTCCCCTTTTGATGAAATCCGTTTTTGTCCCTCTTTCAATTATAAAGAGCCATCAAACCCCTCCTTTCCCCCTAATTTTTCCCTCTCTCGCGCTAGGACCGCATTCTTAGCTCTGTCCTGAGTAATTTTCCGCAAGGTTAGACTCGAAAAGGAGCTTGCGTATTCAGTGTCGACCGGCAGGTGTGGTAATAGGGAGAATTTATTTTTCTTGACCAGAGCACGGGAGACCTGAAGCTGAATCGCACACAAAGCGTGTAAATCATCGGTTGATCAAAAAACTGCATGGTTTGACGTAACACTTGCTTTGGGAATAATGGTGCGTCATTCCACTATGTCAAGATACGAGAAGGCACGACGAGCCGGGTGGTGCTTTTCTGTTTACAAGGTTGGACACATTTTTTCACAAGGGTCGTTTACTAAGGTTGCGAAAAGGAGTGTATTTAACTTATGTTCTAATGAATGAAAAGTCGACAATATCGTACATCAACGAGAACAATTTAGGTGAAAGTTCGGTAAGGGTTAAACGGTGCCCATAGGCTTTCCAGATTTCGTTCGTGGCTAATGTACACGGATACTTGATGTTCGTGAAAAAAAGGAAAGATGGAAAGGTCATATAAAAAGGAGTGAAGCGACAAGTATACTGAAAAATTCATTACTAAAGTGTTCAAATCATCATCATTTCTACTATTTAGTCAATGTAGTGGGGTAGAAAACTATAAAGTCTCCTGAAGACACCGACCTTCTACAATTAGCCATCGACAAGTTCCACGAGACAGTTGTCGTTCTCATATTCTTTCCTTGGAAAACTCAACGTTATCAACTTCCAGGAATAACTTTGAGATTTGTTGTGGAATTTTATTTCCGGTTCATACTATATAAAATTATTCATTAAGTGTCAACAACAAAATTAACCGTTAAAAAATGGATCACGTACGGAATTATCCTATTCACGGTTTGGATGGATTTCTCAACATTAAGATAGTCACTGTAGAGACGCCCTGGCGAATCTATGCAACGAGGGATGATGAAGCAGCGACTCGCGATGCGTTCCTTCGCGGTGTACAATGTTACGATCGTACACTGCTCCACAGTCTCCTCGAGGAAGAGATATTTCGCGGATCACTAGTGCTCGCGAATATCGATAACAAGCTTTATCGTGGTACAGTGCAGGATCAAACGAGCAATGCGGAAAAAATTCAAGTATGGCTGGGTGATTATGCCTTCGAGGCAACATTACACCTTGAAGATTTATACGTAATGCCATCAATCGTTCAACTTGTGCCATGGCAAGTTTTCGCTTGTGGAATACTCGACGTATGTCCCATCGGAGGTACCGAATGGACTGTTGACACGTGCCATGGACTTCGTGAGTGTCGTCGGCCACTGTGTCCTCATGCACGTGTGGTTTGCGGATATGTCTGCCGAGGCTATTTGGGTGGATATCCTATGGAATGATGGGAATGAACGTGTCTCGACCGTGGACGTGATGCTGGGTATAGGCCACGCACAGCTTGCAACAAGCTCGAGAGAATTCGACTGGGGAAATGGTGTCGGCTCCTTTACTGACCGTCGCCGAGCCGCCAACTTTGACAGGAAGCAGGCGGCCCACAGACATAGGATTGGTATAGGCTGTCAGGAAGGACAATCAGTGTATTCAACAAATGTTGTAGTCGATGAAGTTGAAGACAACGGCGGTTCGCCGTCACACGAAAACGATAGCGACATCGGCCGTCTCGATGATCTCGAAAATGCCCACGTCGAATCACGTATACAGGGGTGTACAGACCATGCGAGTGACGGATTTAATAGTTGTGGTGAAGCGGATGACAATAGTGACGTTGAGTGATATGTATAAGCTTAATATTCGTGATAAGGCATAAAAATGATTACTATATTGTATGCTTAAAACGTAATTAATTTTTAATCGGTATCGGTTCCATATTTTTCCGGCACTTATTACTACTTATATTACTACTATATTACTTATGAGCTACTGCGAAAATGGTTTAATACACCACTTATTGAAAATCAAAATATACGTTGTAAATTTCGTGAGTGGTATATACAAAAAAACTTCCTACATATGTATATTAATTTAAGAAAGTTTTTAACAGCGTGCCCCCAAATCAATTGTATTATACAATATAAAAATAATACCATGTTTTCTGAATAAAATATTGTTGTATATGAGAAAATACTAAGAAAATAACTTAGTGGCAATATCAATGTGTATACAGTAAAAACTCAATAACCGCTCGATCTCCCCATCCAAATTCTCATCTGTAAAACTCATCCGTTATCAGGATGTTTTAGTATGCTAAATGCGTTATACCAGTATCGGCCGGTAGCACAGCATAAGAAAAATATAATAATATGACATAAGTAACTATCAGAGTGAATCTTTCAGTATAAAGTATTAAAGCAAAATTCTATAACTGTAAAATCAGCGTGTAATTGTACCACTCAGTGAAGATATTCGCAATAATGTCTCTCTATTCAATAATTATTAAAATAAATTATTGAATATAAACTGTTACACAAGCCATATTAGAAAACCCGGTTACAAATTTTGTTCAAGCAGCCATGGTTTCAGTATTTTTACATTTTTGGTAGCGCAATTCCTATGGCTCTATATCATTGCTAGATCTTATTAAACAGCGAAAATGGAAAACAAAATTAAAAAACATAGTCCTGTTCACATCCTTTTCACAACTTCCCTTATCATCTTTATAGAAATAAAGATGATAATAAGAACAGTTCTATAATTACGATTTCAAAATAATAACATGTACCGATTAAAACACAAGGACTACATTTTTTAACAGCTGCAAAAAATGTTATTTTGGATAAAATTCCATGTCAATCTTTTAGAAAATGAAGAAACATAATTATTGCATTAAAAAGTAATGCATTAATTATCGCTTACATTTTCACTATTTCTATCCCTATTTAAGCGATAAATAGTATTTTTCCAGCTAAACAAATGCTTACACTCTATTTTATAATCACCAAATATTATTATTATTATTATTATTATGGGGTCATAATAATAAAACAAAACGATACGGAAAACTATATTTCATGAATTAACGTGGTTTAGAACTCTGCTTACAAGATTGTAATGCACGAGATGATCAATAAATTATCATAGCCGAAACTTTGCCGTCCATCATACCGATAGGATTTCATGTTTCATTTTGATTTATTAGTTGTTTAAATTGAGTCACTTGATATTAGTTTCACGCAAGGACATTATCGCATCGAATGTTAGTTCTCAAAATAAGAAGCTTAAGCGTGTGTACTTCACATATTACCATATGATGAACGCACCCTTTTATATTTTTATCGACAGAGCTGAACAAATGGTCGTTATGGACGACGCCATTTTACCCAAACGTACTCGTCAAGTACCTAAGGTTTCAGTCTCGAATTCAAAAAGGTGTATCGACTGATGGTTATTAGAGTGATATATTCGGTTTGGAGCAATCAAGCACAACGAGTGGCTCATGTGTAAGAGTAATTTTCATCAGCACAACTCGCAGTGTTGCATCACTCAAGCGAAAAAAAGGTTTGATTTGTTATTTGTTTAAATTGAGTCACTTAATATTAGTTTACGCAAGAACATTATTGCAACAACTGCTGATTTTCAACAGAAAAAGATTAAGCCTATGTACCTGACATATCGCCATATGATGGATAGGCCTTTTAATAAATAATCACCGAATCATGTTATATTTGACTACACGTATTACCGTAAACAGATAGCTAGGAATTCTTCTTTAGGTTCTTTGGGGTTCTACGCATATACAGACAGCTTTGGGTTTTTTAGGTTCTTCGAAATAATCACCGAATTACACTATATTTGACTGCATGTATAGCCGTTCCTCGGGCACTACGCGTAGAATCCGAGGAACCTAAAGAAAAAGATAGCTATTTACTTACGTGTATGACCCAAAGAACCTAAAGAAAAAACCTAGCTGTCTATTTACGTGTATGATCCAAAGAACCTAAAGAAAAATGTCTAGCTGTCTGTTTACGGCTATACATGCAGTCAAATATAGTGTAATTCGGTGATTATTTCGAAGAACCTAAAAAACCCAAAGCTGTCTGTATATGCGTAGAACCCCAAAGAACCTAAAGAAGAATTCCTAGCTATCTGTTTACGGTAATACGTGTAGTCAAATATAACATGATTCGGTGATTATTTATTAAAAGGCCTATCCATCATATGGCGATATGTCAGGTACATAGGCTTAATCTTTTTCTGTTGAAAATCAGCAGTTGTTGCAATAATGTTCTTGCGTAAACTAATATTAAGTGACTCAATTTAAACAAATAACAAATCAAACCTTTTTTTCGCTTGAGTGATGCAACACTGCGAGTTGTGCTGATGAAAATTACTCTTACACATGAGCCACTCGTTGTGCTTGATTGCTCCAAACCGAATATATCACTCTAATAACCATCAGTCGATACACCTTTTTGAATTCGAGACTGAAACCTTAGGTACTTGACGATTACGTTTGGGTAAAATGGCGTCGTCCATAACGACCATTTGTTCAGCTCTGTCGATAAAAATATAAAAGGGTGCGTTCATCATATGGTAATATGTGAAGTACACACGCTTAAGCTTCTTATTTTGAGAACTAACATTCGATGCGATAATGTCCTTGCGTGAAACTAATATCAAGTGACTCAATTTAAACAACTAATAAATCAAAATGAAACATGAAATCCTATCGGTATGATGGACGGCAAAGTTTCGGCTATGATAATTTATTGATCATCTCGTGCATTACAATCTTGTAAGCAGAGTTCTAAACCACGTTAATTCATGAAATATAGTTTTCCGTATCGTTTTGTTTTATTATTATGACCCCATAATAATAATAATAATAATAATATTTGGTGATTATAAAATAGAGTGTAAGCATTTGTTTAGCTGGAAAAATACTATTTATCGCTTAAATAGGGATAGAAATAGTGAAAATGTAAGCGATAATTAATGCATTACTTTTTAATGCAATAATTATGTTTCTTCATTTTCTAAAAGATTGACATGGAATTTTATCCAAAATAACATTTTTTGCAGCTGTTAAAAAATGTAGTCCTTGTGTTTTAATCGGTACATGTTATTATTTTGAAATCGTAATTATAGAACTGTTCTTATTATCATCTTTATTTCTATAAGCATTAGATTCTTTACAATACTGCTTGTAAGTGATGTTGTGAAAAGGATGTGAACAGGACTATGTTTTTTAATTTTGTTTTCCATCTTCGCTGTTTAATAAGATCTGGCAATGATATAGAGCCATAGGAATTGCGCTACCAAAAATGTAAAAATACTGAAACCATGGCTGCTTGAACAAAATTTGTAACCGAGTTTTCTAATATGGCTTGTGTAACAGTTTATATTCAATAATTTATTTTAATAATTATTGAATAGAGAGACATTATTGCGAATATCTTCACTGAGTGGTACAATTACACGCTGATTTTACAGTTATAGAATTTTGCTTTAATACTTTATACTGAAAGATTCACTCTGATAGTTACTTATGTCATATTATTATATTTTTCTTATGCTGTGCTATCGGCCGATACTGGCATAACGCATTTAGCATACTAAAACATCCTGATAACGGATGAGTTTTACAGATGAGAATTTGGATGGGGAAATCGAGCGGTTATTGAGTTTTTACTGTATACACATTGATATTGCGACTAAGTTATTTTCTTAGTATTTTCTCATATACAACAATATTTTATTCAGAAAACATGGTTTTATTTTTAAACCATTTTCGCAGTAGCTCATAAGTAATATAGTAGTAATATAAGTAGTAATAAGTGCCGGAAAAATACGGAACCGATACCGATTAAAAATTAATTACGTTTTAAGCATACAATATAGTAATCATTTTTATGCCTTATCACGAATATTAAGCTTATATATATCACTCAACGTCACTATTGTCATCCGCTTCACCACAACTATTAAATCCGTCACTCGCATGGTTTGTACACCCCTGTATACGTGATTCGACGTGGGCATTTTCGAGATCATCGAGACGGCCGATGTCGCTATCGTTTTCGTGTGACGGCGAACCGCCGTTGTCTTCAACTTCATCGACTACAACATTTGTTGAATACACTGATTGTCCTTCCTGACAGCCTATACCAATCCTATGTCTGTGGGCCGCCTGCGTCCTGTCAAAGTTGGCGGCTCGGCGACGGTCAGTAAAGGAGCCGACACCATTTCCCCAGTCGAATTCTCTCGAGCTTGTTGCAAGCTGTGCGTGGCCTATACCCAGCATCACGTCCACGATCGAGACACGTTCATTCCCATCATTCCATAGGATATCCACCCAAATAGCCTCGGCAGACATATCCGCAAACCACACGTGCATGAGGACACAGTGGCCGACGACACTCACGAAGTCCATGGCACGTGTCAACAGTCCATTCGGTACCTCCGATGGGACATACGTCGAGTATTCCACAAGCAAAAACTTGCCATGGCACAAGTTGAACGATTGATGGCATTACGTATAAATCTTCAAGGTGTAATGTTGCCTCGAAGGCATAATCACCCAGCCATACTTGAATTTTTTCCGCATTGCTCGTTTGATCCTGCACTGTACCACGATAAAGCTTGTTATCGATATTCGCGAGCACTAGTGATCCGCGAAATATCTCTTCCTCGAGGAGACTGTGGAGCAGTGTACGATCGTAACATTGTACACCGCGAAGGAACGCATCGCGAGTCGCTGCTTCATCATCCCTCGTTGCATAGATTCGCCAGGGCGTCTCTACAGTGACTATCTTAATGTTGAGAAATCCATCCAAACCGTGAATAGGATAATTCCGTACGTGATCCATTTTTTAACGGTTAATTTTGTTGTTGACACTTAATGAATAATTTTATATAGTATGAACCGCGAATAAAATTCCACAACAAATCTCAAAGTTATTCCTGGAAGTTGATAACGTTGAGTTTTCCAAGGAAAGAATATGAGAACGACAACTGTCTCGTGGAACTTGTCGATGGCTAATTGTAGAAGGTCGGTGTCTTCAGGAGACTTTATAGTTTTCTACCCCACTACATTGACTAAATAGTAGAAATGATGATGATTTGAACACTTTAGTAATGAATTTTTCAGTATACTTGTCGCTTCACTCCTTTTTATATGACCTTTCCATCTTTCCTTTTTTTCACGAACATCAAGTATCCGTGTACATTAGCCACGAACGAAATCTGGAAAGCCTATGGGCACCGTTTAACCCTTACCGAACTTTCACCTAAATTGTTCTCGTTGATGTACGATATTGTCGACTTTTCATTCATTAGAACATAAGTTAAATACACTCCTTTTCGCAACCTTAGTAAACGACCCTTGTGAAAAAATGTGTCCAACCTTGTAAACAGAAAAGCACCACCCGGCTCGTCGTGCCTTCTCGTATCTTGACATAGTGGAATGACGCACCATTATTCCCAAAGCAAGTATTGCTCTGTGTAAGTGTAGTGACGACCCTACGCTTCAGCGTTTTCATCAGTATTACAGCCGTGTAACAGAGGACGAAAATGTATGTTCTCAACAATCTTGTCTAGCGATACGCACAAAACACTTTTATAAAAAATCTTCAAGTCACTTTCGTTTCCAAACTTGTATCGAATTTTCTAGCGTACGGACTTTTACATCTTGGTTTAAAAATCTGCAAACAAAATACATGTAACCGCTTTTCATATTTGAATGATAACAAAATTTATGTTTAAAAGAAATGTTGACAAAATAAAAAATTTGAAGACGACCGATTTTTAGATTTTTAATACAAACAAAACATGAAAAGGATTTCGGTGGTCTTTTTCATTTTCGAATAAAAACCAAAATTTATATTTGAAAGAAATATTGACAAAATATAAAAGTTTTCAGATGTCATATTTTTAAATTTGAATACAAACAAAATATGAAAAGGATTCATATTTTGTCTGTTTCATATTTGAATGAAAACAAAAATTTATGTTTGAAAGAAATGTTCACCAAATAAAAAAGTTTTCAGGCGGCTTTTCTGATTTTAACACAAGCAAAACTTTTCTTCATATTTGAATGAAAACCAAAATTTATGTTTGAAAAAAATGTTCACGAAATAAAAAGTTTGAAGATAGCCAATTTTTAGATTTTGAATACAAACAAAACATGAAAAGGATTCTGGTGGACTTTTCATATTTGAATGAAAACAAAAATTTATGTTTGAAAGAAATGTTTACAAGATAAAAATTTTGAAGACGACCAATTTTTAGATTTTAATACAAACAAAACAACGAAAGGATTCCGGTGGACTTTTCATATTTTAATGAAAACAAAAATTTATGTTTGTAAAAATGCTGACAAAACATGAAACGGTTTCCAGGATCCTTTTCTTCATATTTGAATGAAAACAAAAATTTATGTTTGAACGAAACGTTGACAAAATAAACGTTTTTGGACGGCATATTTTGAGATTTTAATACAAACAAAACATGAGAAGGTTTCCGTGGGTCTTTTCTCCATATTTGAGGAAACCAACATCTATGTTTACAAGAAATTTTGACAAAATAAAAAGTTTTGAGACGTCATATTTTTTTAGATTTTTAATACAAACAAAACATGAAAAGGTTTTCGGTGGAATTTTTTATGTTTGAATGAAAACCAAAACTTATGTTTGAAAGAAATATTGACAAAACAAAGAGTTTTCAGATGTCATATTTATTAGATTTTTAATACAAACGAAATATGAAAAGGATTCCGGTGGACTTTTTCATATTTAAATGAAAACAAAAAATTTATGTTTGTAAAAAATGTTGACAAAATAAAAAAGTTTTCAGACGGCATATTTTCAGATTTGAATACAAACAAAACATGAAACGGTTTGCAGGAGCCTTTTATTCATATTTGAATGAAAACGAAAATTTATGGTTGAAAGAAATGTTGACAAAATCAAAAAGTTTTCAGACGGCATGTTTCGAGATTTTTAATACAAACGAAACATGAAAAGGTTTTCGGTGGAATTTTTTATATTTGAATGAAAACCAAAACTTATGTTTGAAAGAAATATTCACAAATTTTGAGATTTTAATACAAACGAAACATGAGAAGGTTTCCAGGGATCTTTTCGCCATATTTGAATGAAAACCAAACTTTATGTTTGCATGAAATTTTGACAAAATAAAAAGTTTTGAGACGTCATATATGTAGATTTTTAATGCAAACGAAACATGAAAAAGTTTTCGGTGAAATTTTTTATATTCGAATGAAAACCAAAGCTTGTTTGAAAGAAATATTCACAAAATAAAAAAGTTGTAAGTCGTGTTTTTAGATTTTAATACAAACACAAAATAAAACTGACAACATATTTCTTGTGTCACTTTTATCATTCGAAACCTTTTCCCTCATTTTCCAAGACTACATAAAACCAGTATTTTTTTAGATTTTAATACAAACACAAAATATAACTGAAAACGTATTTCTTGTGTCACTGTTATCATTCGAAACCTTTTACCCTTATTTTCCAAGACACATGAATCATCTACATAAAAACAGACGACCAGCGTTGAGCTAGACAGTAATAAAACTGAAAACGTATTTCTTGTGTCACTGTTATCATTCGAAACCTTTTACCCTTATTTTCCAAGACACATGAATCATCTACATAAAAACAGACGATCAGCGTTGAGCTAGACAGTAATAAAACTGAAAACGCATTTCTTGTGTGACTGTTATCATTCGAAACCTCTACCCCTCATTTTCCAAGACATATGAGTCATCTACATTTAACCAGACGATCACCGATGAGGTAGGTTAGTCATAAAGAAACACTCCTGACGCCATCATCTCAGGGTCTCTCTCTCTCTAACACCTACGACGATGGATACTATCGACGGAATACTCATAATCGATTGCTCCAAGGAACAATAAAGGAATCGGCTACAGCCAAATGAAGAAGGACCCTGTAATGTGGATAACATGTACTCTTTATAATCGGATTTTCTTAAGAATCGTATTTTTAGTTTTAGTAGTTTGGTTGTTCTGTGTGTGTGTCTGAACATTATTATAAAAATAATGTATCATATAAACAATATTTAAATAAACTAATTTATAAATATGTAAGTCTTCATTTATTCAAAGAATAAGCGTGAATTAAAAGCGCAAGCAGAACAAGTATACGGACGCGCCGATCATCTCGCGCTGGTGGGTGAAGGTGGGAGCGCTATGGGAGGGGGTCGCGACTGGAGGGGATTCTCGCGGTCTTGGGCCGCGTGCGCTATTTGATATCACTCTCACGCGCGGCGCCACTGTAGACGATCAGTCGGATACCACGGAGCACACGGGTCTCTCGCGATCCTTGACCACCAGCCGTGACTTACAACCATGGCCACCGGTGGCGCCACCGTCGACTCTCAGTCGGACACGCGTCGGACCGCTGAGCGCATACCGCTTCTCGCGATCTTGGGCCACCGCTTGGGACTTCTGGCAACGCTCACCGGCGGCGCCACTGTCGACTCTCAGTCGAACCCACGGCGGCGCGCCGAGAGCACACCGTCTCTCGCGATCTCCGACCACCGCCTCTCGCGATCTCCGACCACCGCTTGGGACTTCAGGTGAGACTCACCGGCGGCGCCACCGTCGACTCTCAGTCGGACCCACGGCGGAGCGATGAGAGCACGACGCCTCTCAGTCAGACACACGGCGGAGCGCCGAGGGCATGTCGTCTCTCGCGATCCCGGGCCACCGCTCGGGACTTACGGCGACGCTCACCGGCGGCGCCACTGTCAATTTTTCGGACCCCAGCAGAATGCACGAAGCACGTGGTGCTTTCGCGATCTTGGTCCACAGCGTGGGCGGAAACAAGAGGGAGGAGAAGAGGGGTAAGTTAACACGACACACATACAGGGAGGGGGTGGTGGACAAGTATAGAGACGAATCACAGTCGTTCTCTCGTTAAGGGGTGGGAAAGGGGGGAGGGACAATTAGAGGACTTGTATGGGAGGGTGGGCACTTAAGGGAGGGACCGCGTGGGAAGAGGGAGGGACAATTAGAGGGCTTGTCTGGGCGGGAGGGCACTCAAGCGAGGGGAGGAAGACATTTTAGGGAGGGGAGGGGGATACCCCCACCACGCCCCCTTTATGGCGCCACTAGGCCACACCCCCTGGCGCCTGGCGCCACTAGGCCACGCCCCTTATGTCTCGCGATCGTGGGCCTCTTCTAGTGGCGCCCACCGGGTTTGCGGATGCGCGAACGAGAGTGGACGGTCGAAGGTGACAGTATCGTGATGTACTTACCGAATAAAATTTGATTTTATTTGTTACCGATTATGCTCACGAAAAATACGTCACAGTGCATAGGCTTCTTCTCCAAAAATCCTTAAATGCTCGACATTCGATATTTTCCCGTAAATAATTTCAAATGGCGTTTTTTTCGTTCAATATCTTCGAAATACATCGATTTCTTATGTAATTTGCTGTGGCTATAGCTTCCGCCCAGAAATTCTTGGGAAATCCAGATTGTATGAGTAAGCATCGAGCCATTTCAACGAGGGTACGATTTTTTCTTTTCGCGATGCCGTTTTGTTGTGGTGTGTGCGGGATTGTTAGTCTTCGTTTTATACCCTCATTTTTTAGGAACTCATCGAATTCCTTGCAACAGTACTCTTTCGCATTGTCAGATTGAATACACTTGATAGATCGTTCCATCTGTTTCTCTATCATAGTTTTAAATTCTCCGAATACTCCAAAAATGTCACTTCTATTTCGAAGAAACCGTACCTCACACCACCGAAAGTGGTCATCGATAAACGTCGCAAAGTATCTGGCTTTTCCTCTTGATTCAACACGAAACGGTCCACAGATATCCGTATGAATTAGATCAAGTAATTCAGTTTCTCTTTCGGACTGTTTTGGGAACGGGGTAGCTGTTATTTTCCCCTCTGAACATGTTGAGCACGGGGATGGAATCTCATTATTTTTCAAATCCATTCCAGTCACAATTTCCTTCCTATGCATTTCCAAAAGATCGTTTTTATTCAAGTGACCAAATCTGTAGTGCCAAGTAGTCAAATTCAATTTTTTGCTTTCAATCGATGCGCAAACCTCTTGAGTGGTATTTCTGATGTAATATAAATCGCCGACACGATCTGCGATAAATTTTATTTTTCCGTTTGTATCCTCTACAATTGCACGCTCTTTTTGGAAAGTGACTTGATTATTTTTATCCGTAATTTTCGTGACGGACATAAGGTTTGTTCGAAGATCGGGTACGTACAAAGTGTTTTCAAGACTTACCATGTTATTTGTTTGTCCGTCTGTCGTTTCAATTTGTACGATACCTTTCGCTTTTACTTCCGTTGACGCGTTACTCGCCAAACTAAGTTTGTGGTGCTCCGAACGTGTTAGATATCTGAATGAATTTTCATTGTTGCAAAGATGAGACGTGCAGCCACTATCTAAGCACCATGTATCTTTCCCTTTATCTGATTCAACGCGAAAAGCAATTTCCTCGTTTGTAGATGCTAGGAAACTCACATCTTCTACGATAGAGGCCTTCTGCTTTTTCTCAGGACAATCCTTCGCTTTATGTCCAATTTTTCGGCAATTATGGCACTTGTATTTGAAAAAATTCTCCTTATTCTTGGAATTTTCTTTGGCAACATAATGTTTCTTCGGTTTTCGTACCATCATCGCATTCGGATCATCCTCTTTCGATTTTCCCTTTCTGTTAACGATTTCTTCTAGTATCTTAATTTTCAAAACCTCGGGATCCGGCAGTTCGTCACGTGATTGAATTGCACACCGAAAATTATCGTAGCTATCTGGTAAACTATTCAGAAGCATTATCGCCTGTTGTTCGTTACCGATAATGAAGTCCAAATCCGAAAGTTGACTGATAATATCGAAATATACATTCATGTGTTCTGATATATCACCGTTTTCTTCCATGCGAAGGTTCGTAATCTTTTTCCAGAGCGCAGCTTTCCTGGCAGGTCCTCGCGATTCGTGAATTGACTCCAATTTCAGCCAAATTTCTCGTGAGGTTGCGCAGTTTCTAACTTGCTTGAGGTCAGCATCTCCGATTGTGAGATAAAGATCAGCCTTTGCCATTTCATCTTCTTCAACCCAAGCTTCTATTGGTGCTGCTTGCTGTGCGTTATTTTCAACGGCTGCCGGTTTCGCCTTTCTACCATTTACGTAGGCCCACGTTTTATTTTTTGTTAGAATACCCTGAACCCTCAATTTCCACATATCGTTATTAGTTTTTGTTAAAATCGGTATTGGTAGTGACGATCTCGCTGTGGTATCCATGGTGATGTGTCAATATCAATTTTTCTTCCGATTTCAGCGAAGGATATTTATAAAATTTTTATTATACGTTATTATTCCGTGTTTCAGACCCCCTTTTTTTTAAGACTCTGGGCCCATAACCTATTGAGCAAAGTACTTAGTCAGCGTAAATAAATCACGTTTTATTAAAAAGAGATCAGGTTACAGTTGAGGGTTACAACGTGTGGTCAGGTTATAACGGTCGATGAGATGATCGACTCGAATTTACTCAAATCTCAACATTTATAAAGATTTCTTAATTTCAAAAAATTACCGAACAAAATTTAAAAAAATATTGTATTAAAAAATCTGGAAAAATTCACATAGAGTGCCTTTTAGAAGTACTTTGATATGACCAATTATGCGGCAGATCTGAGATGTCCGAAAAAAAAGTGGCTGAACCGAAAAAAAAAACTTCATATAATAATGTTCTACCGATGGCATAGGGGGCGTCCATTAATTACGTGATGCGTTTTTATCAAATTTTTTACCCCCTCCCCCCCATTCGTGATCAGCCGTGATATTTCGACAGACCCCTCCCCCACTGTCTCGTTATCACGTGCTTTTTTCGTTACCCGACAGATGTAAAAAGGATAAAGTACAAAATAAATATCTCATATAATTTATGCTGTTTTAATTATATTTTAGTTGCATACAATTCACAATCCGCTTATATAATATCTGCTTATTACTAACTTTGGTATCGTTAGACAGATCTTATATTAAAAGTAAATACGTGACTAGTATCCGAAGCAATCACTAGTTTGCCACTAATCATAGGCTACCCGCGGATTCTCGATACTCCTTTACACGCTTACGAAAGCTTCATCTTGCAACGTATTACTTTTAACCTGCACGTCCTCCATCTCGTCTTCGTCGTTCTCTTCGTCACTAACCCGTTCAATGCTTTTTTTATTTTTCTTGTGTAGAGTTTTGTGGGCATCAACGGCTTTTTTTTGTACAAAAGTATTGCCCACATTCTTGACAAGTTCTACCTGCGAGCAATTGAGTATTTCACTGTAGACTCGGGCAACACAATGCGCATTTCTTGGAACTGCGAAACGATTTCGAATCATCATAGAATGTACTCGGTAATATTAGACAATAATGTATCGAGAAATGTACGTGACCTTGACCCAAGACCCCTCCCCTCTCCCATGTGATCATTCATGATGATTTTCAGTACCCCCCGCCCCCTACCTTCCAGATTCTCACGTGATTAATGGACGCCCCCATAGTTATAGTGAATTATTTTTCAGTTTTCATAGGTTTGAATGTCATTCCATATTATAAACATGTTATTCTTTTTTTAAATTTTTTTATTTATTTTTTTTAGAAAAAATAGTTGCGCCCGAAAGGCGACGATTGATCAATCGTCGTGGAAACAGAATTTTAATATAATGGTATCTTTACCGATTAAGGGATTAGAATCCACGCGATTGCCAACTAAATGGATATTTATTGAATTTGAATATTTGTTATCACAAATTAATGCTTGCAATTACAAGGGTTCCTATAATTGTTCGAGTCTCCAACTCGAGCTCAACCGTTCGCTTCGAATATTCCGTTAAGACTGACGTGAATTGCCGTGATTTCCAGCCATTTACCCAAAATCGGTGCGTATGCATTTATTGCTCGCAATCCGATACTGATTCGACCTGAGTCAGCAGGCGAGTTCGTTTAGAATCGTTCGATTGCTTGATTTTAATATAGTAGTAGTAGTAGTAGTAATTTATTGCGTAAAGAGTTTACAAGAAAATTGTTTACACTCTTATGGCATGAAGGTGTTTTCGATGTCTGAATTATACTTAGTTACAAATTTTCTCATCTCTTATACATATACTTATTTTAATTTCTAACAAACGGCCGTACAGACTCTTTCATTCTCGAATATCTCGAATAATTTCCGCTCGGATTTTTAACGCTTTAACTATAAGATAATAAATCTGCCTCGCCTCTTGGTTGTTTGTTGGATCAAGTGCCTCCCACATCTCCTGTCTATTCCCTAATAATCTATTTGTCTTTGAAAAATACCTCGCTCTCGGTTCCTCATACGCTGGACATTTGATCAAGAAATGTTCAATGCTTTCTAATTCCTGTGCATCGCACGCTCTGCAGTTGAGGTTCGGGGTTAGCTTATAACTCGTTTGCTGTACTATGATTTTACATACATACTTGTTTGCCAGCCTGGTTTGTGCTATCACTCTTGTCACGTTAAAAGGGCATCTCAAAGTCAGAAACTGTGCGATCTTGTCACCCGGGTTTCGAGGCAAGAGCACCTGGCAAGCCGTCGAATTGGTGTAACTTTCGTAATCTTGTCGCCTTAACTCTTGAGAGTATTTCTTTAAAAAGTCTTCGCGTTTGGTCCCCCAGATACCCGGTTGTAAAATCTCTAGCAAGTTGTTCAACCCTCCGTCTTGACAGGTAGCGATTAGCCTCGATACCCAGTTGAGTCGGTTCTTATTATTTGGCACTTTTGTCAATTCAATTAGTCTCTCCAGGCATATTTTCGGTAACCGATCATTATTTAACTTTAAAATCTTGTCAATCCAACCCCACGTTAATTTCAGTACTTCCACTGCTAGCCTATCTACGCCGAGTTCCATACGGAGCACGTAACCTGGTGTGTTTCTGGGCAGTTGCAAAATTTGTTTAAAATAATTCGTTTGCGCCATTTCGATAACTTCGAGATATCCGAATCCCCAGATCTGCACGCCGTACAATAACGTTGGTATGACTATGCTTTTAAACAGTTTAATTTTACTTTCCCACGCGTCTGACTTTGCCTTCGCTAGGATTGAGTTTACTGCACTTATTGCCATTTTGACCTTTGTTAACGCTGCTTTTGCCGCCGGCAGTCCAAGCGTGTTACTGGCTATAATAATTCCCAGATAATTGTAAGTAGTCACGACCTCCACTTGCTCCCTTTTGTACCGAAAAGCATTGACTTCGTCGGTATGTATTCTTCCTGAGTTGCGGAAAGCCATTATTTTTGTTTTCGTCGCATTTACGGTCAAACCATTTTCGTCGCAATAATCCGCTAGTATTTTCAGTTTCCTTCTGACATCTATAATCGAGTACCCCAAGATAACCGTGTCATCCGCATACATAAGCATCAGCACATCAACTACCCCATTTATGGATAGGCCTCGTTGATCCCTTTGCCTGAAGAAGCTCTCAAAATCCGAGATAAACAAGATGAAAAGTAGCGGACTGAGAATTTCTCCTTGCAACACCCCTTCCGTGATTTCGAACAAGTTTGAAAATTTATTCTCCCTTTTAACTTGCGCCTTGGCTTTATCATAAATGCTTTTTAGGATCCTCAGTATTTTCGCGCTTATCCCCAGAGAAGCAAGTTTCCGCCATAGCAAGCCGTGCGGAATCGAGTCAAACGCTCTCTTGAAGTCCACGAAAATTGCGTATATTACGTTATCTTCGTGTCTTAACTGCATCTGTATTGTTGTAATAAGCACAAATACTTGATCAACACAACTCCTCCCACTTCTAAATCCCGCTTGCGTTTCTGGAAGAATGTTACCGTCGTTTGCCCACTTGTCTATCCGTACTTGAATTATGCGCGTGAAAAGCTTCAGGATGTTGTTTATTAGTGCGATACCTCTGTAATTTTCCGGCTGATTTTTATCTCCTCCTTTAGATAACATAGTAATCGCCGCTGTTGGCCAAGCTGCCGGGACACTCTCTCGTTCTAGAATTTGGTTAAAAAGTGTTAATAAATACAGCCTCCAATTCTGCGGAAGTTCTTTAAACTGTTCGTTCAATATCTGGTCTGGTCCCGGCGACTTGGCTTTTTTGCAGCTGCCTATCGCTTTGTTTAGTTCCTCTAATGTTATGTTCTCATCTAGTTCGTGATTTATTTCTGCCCCGAAGGTGAGCGAGTCGCTGGACCTGGGTGGATAAGTGTTTTTATAAAATTCTTCCCAGCGCATCAACGGTACAGCATTACACGTGAATTTCTTCCATCTGCATTCTTTGACCGTTTTCCAAAAATCTGACGGATTTCCTATGTTCGCAAGTCTATTTTTTATATTTTCGTTATGCGCTTGTTTTTTTGCTGTTAATAACGTTCTATACTCATTTTTTGCTGTGCGGTAAGCAGCAGCCGCATTATGTTCATACTCTTTTTTTCTACACTCTCTTAGCGCTTTGCTGACCACTGCTTTCGCCTATTTCACTTCGTTATCCACCCAGGGCTTGCGCCCCACTACCCTGTGTTTTTTATTGCCTTGCTTTTGCTTACCTAACATACCCGAATCCGCTGTCGCTTCAATTATCGCTAGTTTAAAATTTTCGTATTGTTCTTCACATGTTGTTGTTTCAAAGTTTATTTTTATCCTCTTCGAGTACATTAGCTGCGTTCTGAAGACCTCAGCTCGTTCCGGATTCCAGTTCACTACCTCTGTCGCGTTGCTTGATTGTTCCTCTCTATCTTCTGCGATGTTAAAATCCTCGAGCGTTTTTATTCGAACGTCCACCGGAAAGTGATCCGACTCAGTGACTTCGTCGCTGATTTTCACGTCTTCCAGCAAGTCCAAAGCCGAGAAATTAATCCATATAAGATCTACCGTGCTGTTTCCGTTTGTGCTACTGTACGTAAAGCTTCCCGGCGTGTCGCCCACTGATCTGCCGTTAGCCAGTATAAATCCGTTTTCGCCCATAAACTCTTGCAACTCTTGTGCTCTCTTCGTTGTTGTTTTGTCAAGCATTGTTCTTCTCCGGTATAACGTCGATAACGTCCGGTATAACGATTTTAATATACGAATATAATTATCATTGGAATTATTTTCGAATATTTAAAAAATAGAATTCCAGTGAAAATTTGGGCGCAACATCACTAAGCGTCCCACTGGATTAAAAGTGGCCTTATATTACTGACAATCATCCGGGGATGTTATGACCCGAAATTTTCATTCGTGTAGCTCTTATAGCTTCGGATTTACCAGCCTCTGAATTTGGGGGCGCAACAACTGAAAAAAATAGAATCAAATCTCGGCCCATTCTGGCTTTGATATCGAAAACCTTTATATTTGATACGAGATGTTTGAGAACTTTTGCAGTTGCTTAAATTTGGGCTAAAATATTTTCAATTTGAAAAGATGTAGCTAATTCAGATTTGAAATAAATTTCACACTCTTTTTAGCGGTAGACACAAGAAATTGTAGACGAAACCCGAGAGGTCGAGGGTCAGGCCCAGGTCCAATGGGTATGGAATTCTCCATATATACAGGTTTCTTTAATCTTCTCCTCTTACACCATGTAAAACCCCATATTTTGTCGTCTCTTCGACAAACGACACAGGCAACAAAATACAAGAGGTACTTCAATCAATTTCGCATAATATTGAATGAGGCACTTCTTAAACAGTAATGCCAGTCGGAGGGAAAAACTCCACCGTCGCGCAACGCTCCTCCGCTCGTGTTCAGACTCGCAAAATGCGCTGTAACGTAATAACTCATGCGTTGTTTTATTTGTTTAGTCTATATTTTGACTGTTGATCTTTTATTCTCCAGAAGTAACTCCTGATGGGCGGGAATGGGGTCTTTTCCGTGTTCATATTTGTTTTGATATACGAACACAGAAACGGCCCCATGGGCGGGTTCTCACGCAACGACCTCAACGGGGTGGGACCTGGGGAATGAATGGCGCATTACAATTTTTCATTTTTAAATTGTATCGCGACGTCATACTGGTCACATACAATTTTCTAAAGTAAATCGCAATGCGCCATTCATTCGCAAACGGCTGAAGAATATAAAAATTCATGTTCAACTTGTATAATATTTTGAAAACCAAATTCAGTATTATTTTCAATTGTTTGTGTATAAGTTGTGCGTTTTCATGATTACTTATTTTTCAAAAGAATTTTTTATGTATCGCGCAATGCACTGACGCAGCAAGTTGTCTGCCACCACGGGGGCCACGTATTGGCGATAGACGGGATTTTTCGCTCGCGCTATCTGGCATCACTGCTCTTGGGATATCATCTTTTCCTCTTATGTTTTGTTACGTAAAAATATATATTTTTAGATAGTAAGGCTAGGAAAAAAATTCATAAGCTGAAATCTGAAGAAAAAAAATTGGTGTGCATGAGAACCTTCATTCGAGTGTTGATGCGCTTTTGGATGATGATCACGGTGAGCCTCCGTTGATGGCTCACATCGAACTAAGCGAAAGCTCGTACCCCGCGACCGTCTCCAGTTGATCGTCGCCCTCTCCGCTGAGGTCGGTTCGGCTCTTAAGTCCTGTCGAGTTTCTTGAACTACGGTGAATTCGGGTTCCGGCTGAAGTCCAGTAAGTACCGAGTCCTGCCGAGATTCTAACGATGGAGTACAGGCGGGTGTCCGGGCAGGCGTCCGCGCGGGAGTCCGGGCCGGATCGATCGAATCCCGAGATTCTTGAGATGGAGTCCCCCCGGATGGAGTCTGACGGGTAATCCGGGAGGGCCTTTGGGATCCCGGATGGAGTTCCGGCGCGAATCCGGGCCGGGGTCCGGGCCGGATCGATCTAATCCAGCCGAGATTCTAGAGATGGAATCCCGGAAGGAGTCCGGGAGGGCTTGTGGGCTTCCGGATGGAGTCCCGGCGGGAATCCGGGCGGGAGTCCGGGCCGGATCGAACGAGTCCCGCCGAGATTCTAGAGATGGCGTCCCGGAAGGAGTCCGGGAGAGCTTTTGGGATCCCGGATGGAGTCCCGGCGGGAATCCGAGCGGGAGTCCGGCCGGGACTGCCGGGACTTCCGCCCGGATTCCCGCTGGGACTCCTTCCTGGACTCCATCCGGGACTGTTTTTTTCTGCGCGGGGTGCTAATATCTGACCAATATTTCATATTTGTCCGAACTCACACATCGAAACAGATTTGTCCCATCGCATATACGTGTGCATACGTGTGAAGAAAGACGCACACATAATATAACTGGTGGCGCCGGGCGTCCGTAGCGGCAGCCCGAAGAAGTTGGGGTGATCGTCTGCCGACCGGCTCGCTCTTGTCGTCTGAACGTCTGATGTGACAGAAAGTGAGATAGAAAATAGAGTTATTACGTGATTCTCTCTAGCGTAATGACTCTAGTGTAAGGATTTGATAATAATCACGCGTCTTAACGTGTATGTGTGTGCCTTTTCAAAACAACGAAACGAAAAATATGGATATTACCTGCGGTAAGTAAAAAATCGACTTTGGAGGATATAAATTTAAAAAATATATATGGACAGACAGTTATTGAATGTCACTAATTTTTTGCTTCCTCATAGAGGAAGCTTTGTTTTCATGAAAAAAAAAAAAAATTTCGAGATTTTTATGTCAAATTACTCAGAATGGTCTAAAACGTCGAGAAAAGTGGTTTAGAAAAATTTGTCGGATGTATGTGTGTGTGATGAAAGGTAAAAAATTCATGTAACTGTGACTTTTAAACTATTCGACCGAGTCAGCTCAAATTTAAACAAGATGTATAGTATTGCCTAATCGTTAATTGGTATACATTGCGGAAAAATCGATTGACACATTTCATTTTTATAAGAATTTTTAATTGAAAAAAGTACGTAAATGCTCTAACACGAATGAGTTTTTTGTTATCGGGCTGAAACTTCGTATTAATATGGAACAAAGTAATGCGACCTTTGGTATTGAATTTGGGCGAAATCTGCAAAGCGGTTCGGTTTTTATGATATTTTGAATTTCTCGAAAAATTTTTGTTTCACTCTAATTCAGGTAAAATTGCAAAAAATCATCTGAAATTTTTTACACTGGACAATAACATTCAGCCCTGCTACGTACAAAATTTGGTGATGATCGGTAAAGCGGTTCGAATTTTACGTTAATTTGAATTTTAAAAAAATTGACTGGATTCGCTCTGCTTTTCGTACAACATCAGAAAATAAGAATAAAATAAAACAAGGATGCAAAGTAGAACCTTGCACATTGCTTCCTCACTATTTTTCGCTTTTTACAAAGCTTCCTCTATGAGAAAACCTAAATTGATTAACATACTTCCTCATAGAGGTAGCTTCGTAAAAAGCGAAAAATAATGAGGAAGCAATGTGCAAGGTTCTACTTTGAATCCCTTTTTAGTCTAAAAATAACTTTCAGACAATGTTTTCGTCTGGCAAGACTATCTGGATGCCAGCGAAACACTGGAAGTTCCGCGGATTATGTTTCCACACGTCAAGCTGAACCTCCAGAGCGGCACAGAAATAGGAATCATCACTGGAGGTGCCAACCTCTAGTGATGATTCCCATCATCATCTATCTTTATTCATTGTTTAATGTTTTTCATGGAGTTATAATTTTCAAAAAAATACATGAAACCCACTGTTATGCCGCCAAACCCAGGTAGCTACTCCGAGTTGTGGCGATGAAGTAATACTTCGAAGAATAAAGGGATATTAACCAATGAAGGGTTGGAACCCAAATGAAGTTTAACCAAAGGATTTAATGAAGAAATAATTTATTGCTAATAAATAAATAAATCGTATAAAGTTTCACAATGCTCACGCAATTCATAATAATATTCTCAATCGCATTCTCTTGTTATAATTAACGAAACTTAATAAACTCGGTTACTCGGAACCCAATTACTCAGAACCAACCACACAGCATCAGGAGTTATATCAAACTGTCGATTGACTGTTCTCTGCTCCTTATATATGGGCAGAGAACAGTGTCTCAACTATGTTATTAAAAACATCTTTATTCATAAACAATTACTGTATTGATGCAGTCTTGGAGAATCTTCATTGCTGAAAACGCTGACACGGCGCATAGCATAGTCGCCGTATCCGAACGCACTGATTGCCCAATGATGCCTGCCTGTGCGCTTGGTGCAACGAGCGACTCGTCCGCACGAATGTCGCTCGGCATGAGTGTGATTATTGCGTAATTCTAAACACACGTAACAATCATGCATAATCGTTGTACCCGGGGTACAACATCCCTCCCCCCTTAAAAAGAAAAGAAATTGCAAATTTCTTTTCTCCTAAAATTCACTTATAACAACCATCCTCATTTTCATTTATGCGTTAATTTATCATCTAAAACAATTGTCAAAAGTCCACCGCTCCTTATAAAATATCCAACGATGTACACATACCGCGTGAACAAAAAAAAAATTGACAGGCTTCACGGTTATAAATGCCTGCAGTAAAGTCGAATGCGTATCTGACACGTACCGGTAATTTCCCCACCTTTATAAACCTAGTGTTTGGTACATCAAAGGTAGTTATTGGAATTATCACATTGACATTCCGCTAAACATCTGGACACCACGAGCCCTTCGAACTACTAAGGTGAAGTTTTAAAATACACTATTTCCTAATATCGGAAAAATTCGAAGTCTGTCGGATTTTATCGTTAACAACTAACAATTTTTTCTTTCCCACGTGTCCAATATGTTATAAATAAATAAATATACGTAGACCCTTCATACGTTATACAATGCAAAATTTGTGTTACCTTTCGCAAAATTAAGGTTATCTGATACCATATTTCATACAAAAGTAATATGGTAGTACCTTGACGCCAAGTATCTATTCTTTCTAGGGTGACATTAATATTCGTTATGTTTTTATAAATGAGTCATTTTGATGAAGCATATTTTGCGTTACATACCTTGCGTTAGTCGTACTGCTACTTTCGTTTCGAGAAAAAGAATGTATCTTTAACGGAATTTGACTAAATTTAACCGAAGTTATTTATCTAAAACTTAGTTTTCAGATAAATTAACTAAATAGATAAATATTTGCGACCCGCAGAAAATGGAATTTCTGACAATCAACTGAACAAATTATGGGTTTGATGTTCAACAAATCCCTTCGTTCCCGATTAGACATTTCGACCCATTGTCTCGTTTTAAATATACTTTACCCGGCGCCCTTGACAACTTCATTGCTCAAAGATGCTCATTCATTACAAACAAATTCCCATTCTACGCATTTAATCGATTTTTCCCAATAAATTAAATACTTTCCAAACGTTATCAGTATCGGCAAAAAGCTTCTTTAGCCTAGCATTAGTCTCATTATGTGTGTTTTAGGCTTTATTGTTGATTACCCTACTAGTTTCGAATTACGCTTACGCTTGTAGCTTTATCGTACCACAAAACCAAACAATGTTATATGCTATTACAAGAAAAAGTCCCATCGCATTGAAGTACATGTAGCCCAAAAATATATTACCGCATTTCGAAGTTCGTAATATCTCTAACCTTTTATAGAACATGGAATCGTAGAATTTTAATATATCTTCCAAGCGTGCACGTATATCAACTACCCATCTCGCAGAAATTCACACTTTTATGTTTTCCGATGTACTCCCAATTAAAATTACTAATCATGCATTACAAAATGAACAAATGATCATTACGTATTACGTTGCAAGTTACGAACTACAATCTCGCACAAATCGAAATTTCGAACTGTAAACCAATTGAAATTACGATTTACGTTACAAATTACGAACAAATTGAAATTACGATTTCCCCTGTTAACACTAACTTCTCCTTAGCTTACGTGTTTTTTAGCTTTTATTTTGAAAGTCATATTTCCCAATATAAAATATCACGATTTGAAATTATTTTGCATTTCATTCAAGTTTAGCCGCGATTTATCTTACTGATAATTGCTTTTACGATACATTGTACCTATTCCTCTACTGAATAGACATCTCGATTAACTCATATTCGCACAATAATCTATTGCACGTTACTCCATACGAGTTTTCAATTTCTCTCTTACTCACATGACATTACATAAGGTAATCTATTCATCTAACACAATGTTCCATTAGTCAATGCATAAAAGTTATTATCGCATTGCTCTCAAAAATCATTATTATTTAACTTTTTATATGTTATTCTTAATTTGCTATTCTTTAACGTATAAATGACATCCTTTTACCAAAATTGTTATCTTCGATTGAAAAATTACTATTATTTGCTTTACCAAACGTATTATTCTTTAACGCAAAAATTAGCATTTTTGAAAATCGCTATCCTTTAATGCATAGATTCCCATAATTTCATTGCCGTAGTTTATTACTCGTCAACGCGAATATTAAAGTTGCACAAATTATTAACATCCGGTTTGTGAAAATTGTTATCATTTGGCTTGTCAGAATTGTTATTACTTAGCTCGCTGAGATTACCGTTTCGCAAACTTCCATAGACTCGACAATATTAATTTTTCCCCACATTACAGATGAAAATATTTTCACAGAATTTTAGAAAAATCCATTTACCCAATTGTGAAAAGGGCATCTCTTTGGAAATAAAAAATGAAATGTCTTTTACTCTCTGTTTTTTTTTAACTGCAGAATTGTACCCATATTCTCGCTTTTTCTTGAATCTTAACTCGAATACCTACTATTCACTTAAATTTTAGAAATTCGAAGGTGTTACTCCGATGACGTACTCCATACGCTCTTCTCAGAATCCCCGGATGGTGCTCCTGAATTGGCAAACAATGACCCCAATGTGACCACTTTATTGTTTGCCTCCTGTGCCATCCTCGGACAATGATTCCTATCATTGTCTTCATTTCGGTGATTCGGATTCCTCCCTTGCCGCTGTAACCGTGATCTGCAGTCCTTCCATACGTGTCCTGTCCTCCTGCAGTAATGGCAAGCGAACTCTACTCTGTTGACCTCTCGAGTGGGGCTTGGTACCGGGAGACTGAATCGCCCCGTGCTTCTTCTACAGTCTCGAGCAATGTGTCCCGTTTTCCCACACGAAAAACATTTTCCTGGCCCTGGTGCCGGGAGGGTTTGACGGGAACCGTCCCCGTCCTTATGACCTCCTCCCGGGCGAGTACCGGTCATCTTCTCCACCTCCATTGCTCCCACGATCGACTCATGTAGGGTCTGGTAATTACGAGATCGCACAATGGTTTGCACATCCTTGTTAAGCCCATTCTCAAAATTCATCTGCGCGCTTTTCCTGGTGACCTCCTCGACGTATCGAGCCCCTCGCGCCTCTGTACTCTCGCACAATTTTTCGACCATTTCGACGGTTAATCTTTCAACTCTTGTTGCGTAAGCTGAGACGGTTTCCTTCGCTCCTTGCCGCAACATGCAAAATTCATATTGAAGAGAGGCGAGTGATTTCCGCTTCCCGTACAATGCCTCCAATTCGTCCTTCAAATCGCCCAACGTAATTATTATTTTATGCTTCATTTCCCGCGTCGCCCTGTCCTCCAACTTACTACTGCGTATGAGTGCGAGTAAAGTATCCCTCTGCCGAGGTCGCACCAAATCCCAAACAGCCTCACAGGATAGTATGAACCCATCTAACCTACTGGGATCATTACCGTCGAAACTTTTTATGCTTCGTAATGCCAATCCCAACTCGAGATATTCAGGTTCTTCCTCAGCTGGTAGAAACGGTTGCGACTGCCGGCGAAGACGTTCAGGGCGCGGCGGTGGTGGATCCTCCGTTCTTCGCGTTTTCTCCTGTCACAAATTTTCCACCAACTCTTCTAATACCTTGATTCGCCTCGCATCAACCTCCCGTTGCTGTCGTGCTGGAGCGACTGGTATCTCTTTCCCCGTAAATGCAGTCCCGCGACGTCCTCCCTCGCCGGTTTCCGTGGTACGTCGAGAATCCTCGAACAGCGTTCTTTTTACTGGGGGAAAAGCGAACCTCGGCAGGGTATATGTCCCGCTGCTTTCTCCAAAAATATCTGCAATGCTGTCTTCTGGACCGCCATCTGATTTTCCACTTTTCTCAGGGTCCTTTAGGCCTGCCATGGCCCCTGCCATGCGGATCTCCTCCTCCTCCGCTGTATTTACTATTGATGGACCGTCTGCCATTTTCGGATTTAATTCGAAGATACTTTCGTCCAGATCCCCTGATCCGTCCTCGTCCCTGAATGATGTTCCTCTTTTTAGATTCACCCCAAATAAAGGATTTGGGCTAGTTAAACCGTTGTCCTGACCGTCTTCTGGTGACAGTGCTTCCAGTGCTTCCCTCGATCGCCGTGCTATCTCGGCTAGTGCAATCGCTAACTCCTCTGTTGGTCCTGGTCCTTCTCTGGTTGGTGTATTGACCGCGTGATCCCCTTCAAGTAGTACACCTTGTAAATGTGCGGGAGTCTCCGGGTTACTCATATGGCCCACGGAGTCCTTTTGCTCCGGTCCTCTATCTTCTTTTTGCTTTGCTTCTTCCGCTGTTGGCCCTCGGGGTCCGGTTAGCTCGTCTTTTTCTATTTCACTAATCCCCTTTTCAGTAGAATGTGGCACTGTTCCACATTTTCGCGCGTTCCGTTGTCGGCCCTCGGGGTCCGGTTGACTTGTATTTTACTTGATTTTCTCCTACTCCAGATGTCTACTTTCCCAGTAGAATGTGGTGTGTTCTGTCGGCCCTCGGGGTCCGGTTCACTTCTATTTTACCTTATTTTCTTCTAGTACAGCTTTCTACTTCCTCAGCAGAATGAGGTGTGTTAATCTGTCGGCCCTCGGGGTCCGTTTGGCTTACTTCCTTGTTACTGATGCTGCTCGACGTCCCTTCTCTTGGTGACGTACGACGAGGTTACTGCAGCTCTCCTCGGGGTTGGTTCTATTCCCATTGATGTCTCCTATTAATGGGTTGTCCACGCCGACCTTCCTGGTTGCTGGACCCTTCGAACCTTGACGTCCTAGTCGTTGGTTCACTGTGGAATCTGTTTTGCCCTTCAGAGCCACGTACACCGTCTGCTGCGGTGCCCGATACGCACGAGTGATGTCACGTGTAATCTCTCGTACGCAGGTACTAACGATTTAAATTTATAGCGATAAATATTTTTACTTCTTCTACCTTGGTTTCCCCTGAGGGAGTTCACTTTGGTTATCCCACCGCTGCCACCAATGTTATGCCGCCAAACCCAGGTAGCTACTCCGAGTTGTGGCGATGAAGTAATACTTCGAAGAATAAAGGGATATTAACCAATGAAGGGTTGGAACCCAAATGAAGTTTAACCAAAGGATTTAATGAAGAAATAATTTATTGCTAATAAATAAATAAATCGTATAAAGTTTCACAATGCTCACGCAATTCATAATAATATTCTCAATCGCATTCTCTTGTTATAATTAACGAAACTTAATAAACTCGGTTACTCGGAACCCAATTACTCAGAACCAACCGCACAGCATCAGGAGTTATATCAAACTGTCGATTGACTGTTCTCTGCTCCTTATATATGGGCAGAGAACAGTGTCTCAACTATGTTATTAAAAACATCTTTATTCATAAACATCAATATTACGAATCGAATGCTCCAATTACTGTATTGATGCAGTCTTGGAGAATCTTCATTGCTGAAAACGCTGAAACGGCGCATAGCATAGTCGCCGTGTCCGAACGCACTGATTGCCCAATGATGCCTGCCTGTGCGCTTGGTGCAACGAGCGACTCGTCCGCACGAATGTCGCTCGGCATGAGTGTGATTATTGCGTAATTCTAAACACACGTAACAATCATGCATAATCGTTGTACCCGGGGTACAACACCACAAAAATGTTTCTTCAAAACAAAAATGTAACGCCAAGTATTAAAAATGTAGCCATATCATAAAAAAATCTCTTGCAAACAAAAAAAAATTACAAAAAATTAATCTGAACCAATATATTAGCCAAGTAAAATCCCTCGGTAGATGTTTAACAGATGTAAATCTGTTAAACTAGATTTCTCTAAAAAAATCAATTTCTCAATAGATTTCTCTAAAAAAAAATTTGGCGTGCCAGCGTTTTGCATCCGTACATAGTCCATTGCAGTAAGGACGGGACCACTACTGACACGGCTCTCTTGTGTCAAGATTTGAAATTGTACTTTCAATACGATTGCTGATTTTGATTGATTCGGGCCTAAGACTTCCAAATTTCTTGTCAATTTAAACAATCTCGAATGAATTGTCTAGTTTTAAATCTAGTTCTAAATTGGTCAAGGACAAATAAAATGATATTTCAAACTCGAAGGTTTATTGTGATCCAACAGGGAAACTTCTAACTTTGAACATAAATATCCATGATTACGGGACGTCTTAAGCATCAACAGTTTCATCGGGAGTGTTTTCCGAACGTTCGGATAATATCTGCAGTGTTACTTGGCCATCCAAAATAGAACTTAAACAAATATTCCGCCGATAGTAACAGTGCTCAATGATCATGATGAACGCTGCAAAGCCAGACCCCATGAGTAACAGAAAAACCGCTGGACTGAACTCTTCGACTTGTACAGGTACAGGTGTTGAGCTCTGACTCTCAGGGCATGTAGGACGGGCGGCTACCCAAACTTGGCGCAAGCCATGAGTCAGACCGTGCTCAACTATGCGACGCAATCTGAACATCAGCGAAAACCATTGCTTTGTCAGTCATTTATAATTACCGGCACTCCTCATTGGTTTGTATATAAATTCTATACAAACCCGTATATAACCATTTTCTTGAATGGAGACTTTTTGCTCGTGACTAGTGTCACTTTTTTTGGTTTCAAAATCTCTATTTCCTGCAAATCGCATATCTCATCATCGGTGAAAGTGTCCTGATGAATAAAAATACGTAATATCATATATTAAAAATAATTATGGGTGTATTTATTGGAATACCGTTATAAGTTTGTACGCGGTTGCAGTATCAACGTGAAAAGCATAACCCCCTTTCTTTACTAAACTTATTCCATGAACCGCATCCGTGTATGAACCTTTTGGTCTCTTTTTCGTAGGCTTGACTTTCTTGTCGTAGAAAGCAAGAACGAATGGATCCGTCATTGTCTGTAGTAAATTTAGAAACTTATTGATGCACATAAGGATACTTTACACTTACATTCCCAATCAAAACTTTGATTCAAGAAACATTTTAATATCTTGTGCCAACAGAATAATCTAAAAAGATCGACACCATTGAAGATACTAAGAACGTTGATTTTGTATAATAATAATGTCAAAAAATATCAACATATTGATATGTACAAACGGACCCAACTAATTTTTAGGAAAGCCTTTTTTGTGAAACAAGTTCACTGATTTTTCGAAATATATATGTTTTTTTTTCATTACTTTTTTCTATCATTTTTTAATTCCCGTAATCAAGAATAAGGATCATACAACTGTGATTAAAAAAAAGTTCTACTCTCTTTTACGTATATAAACAATATATAGTAATTTATTCAGAAGTTAACTCGATGTTCTAGTCATTTATTTTCAAATTGTTTAAAATAAAACAAATGTCCTCGATAGCCGATTCACACATAACTAACGCAACACACCTGCATTCGGCCACAATCGTATATTTTCTCGGCTTATCTCCAAAACAACTAAATTTAAAATGATTCGGGACTTTACCGAGATTCTCCGATTTTTTAATTTGATAAAAATAATTTACGAAAATAGATTACGCATTTCAACACCTCACTTTTCCGGCAGCCCTTCTTTCCTGCACAATTCTATCCACCACAGCAGCGATCCGACACATTCATTCCTTCACAAACTCTATTCCACACATCGTTTTTCGTTCACATTTCTCATGTTCACACGCTCTTTCCACGACATTTCGATCCTACACATTTCTTCCCACATAAACAGTTCCAATACACTCGGTTTACCGCGCATTCCGATACGACGCATTTCCTAACTTCACATTCGTTCCTCTACAAACTCGATACTACGTACTGCTTTTTCATCAAATTTCTGTCGTTCACAGGCCTTTCCACGGCATTTCGATCCTACACATTTCAATTCTACACATTCCTTGCTACACAGACATGATCCCGTACGTTAAGTTGTCTGCACAATCAGATTGTCCACAAGCACTTATCAACACATTCCATTTCAACTCAAATCAATCGTGCACATTCTTTAATACACAAGCCGATTCTACGCGGTAGCGTTCCAGCGCGTTTTAATCCTTCACCGTCGATCCAACCCAAAGTTTTGCAACACATTTCGATCCTACACATTAGCTTAGTTGGTATCAACTCAAGAGAATAGCTCTTATCGGTAAGGAAAAACTCCGAGCAATTTAGCCCGCAGACAGAGGTTCTCACGCGAGTCCGAATCAGTATGGGCTGTCGGACAACCTCGCGACTCTGTGAGAGGTTCTCACGCAGCCTACGGACTGGCGTGAGGACCTCTGCCTGCGGGCCAAACTGCTCGGAGTTCTTCCTTACCGGTAAGAGGTATTCTCTTGAGTTGATACCGACTAAGCTAATGTGTAGGATCGAAATGTGTTGCAAAACTTTAGGTTGGATCGACTGTGAAGGATTAAAACGCACTGGAACGCTACTGCGTAGAATCGGGTTATGTATTAAAGAATGTGCACGATTGATTTGAGTTCAAATGGAATGTATTGATAAGTGCTTGTGGATAATCTGATTGTGCAGACAACTCAATGTGCGGGATCATGTCTGTATAGCGAGCAATATGTAGAATCGAAATGTGTAGGATCGGAATGTCGTGGAAAAGGCCTGTGAACGGCAGAAATTTGGTGAAAAAGCAGTACGTAGTATCGAGTTTGTAGAGGAACGAATGTGAAGTTACGAGATGCGTCGTATCGGAATGCGCGGTAAACCGAGTGTATTGGAACTGTTTGTGTGGGAAGAAATGTGTAGTATCGAAATGTCGTGGAAAGAGCGTATGAACATGAGAAATGTGAACGAAAATCGATGTGTAGAATAGAGTTTGTGAAGGAATGAATGTGTCAGATCGCTGCTGTGGTGGATAGAATTGTGCAGGAAAGAAGGGCTGCCACTTTTCCAAATGTCGCGAGCTAGTCTATCTTTCTCTCTCTTTCTCAATCTCAAGCCGCAACGGCAATGATCTCACTCTCGACCAATAATTAATTAACTATACTTATTCGCGATAATCAAACACTCCAACGGTAAAAACCAACTACTCAATTCACCAGTGTCAAAATATGTCGCGAATCACAAGAAAATACGTAAATCGTTCCCGCCCACAAAACAATTAACGCTAAAAATGACTGAACCTGCCGATACTAACTCCAGGTGAATCCAATATTATATTTTATTAAATTAATTTCCGCAGGACGACTTGCCGTTAAGTTAAGCGAGACTTCTCAAACACTTCTTACACGCGCAAGACCGACTTGACTACCGATACAATTATTACGGGAAAACTATTATGTCATAATTACAAAAAGATTCTAATTGCCGAATGAGAAGGGCTCACTACGATATCGAAGATGCCGGAATTCGTCTCATCCCTCGTTCTCCTCTCAGACCGCATGCCTACCCAAGATGCTAACGATCGTAGCGGGACGACGATGGGACGAAAACCGACTAGAGATGTGTCGACCGCGAAAGCCCTATCCCTCTCATTCCTACTCTTATACAAATTCAGCAAGGGAACATCAGGCGGTCTGACTCTCGCAACTACTCGCAACTACGATTAGCGATTTATTATTTGACGATCTGGCGCGCGAAGTTCAAAATCGGTGCCAGCCCGATAATCGCGGCACAGCGGGAAGACAACAGTTGTGAATTCGTTGTTTCATGCGACTGCGTTGCTTGTGATTTTGTCCTTTCTCCTTCCAGTTATAGTTTCGGGAGAGAAGACTAATGCGAGTGTAGAAATGCACATTGTGATTGACTATTTGCTCTCTGTCGTAGGGTCGCGGGAATTCCCATATCCGTGTTGTTAATATCGATGCGAAAAACTCTGAACGCTCGGCGTATAAAAATTATAAAAATGAAAAAAATAAAAATTATGTCCTATTTACCTATTGAAACTTTATAAATTTGCTGGTCGTTGCCGTCCGGCTAGGAATCTGAAGGGAGCGGAATTTTATCGTATTACAATGCATTCAGAAAAATCAACGAATTCATTTCATTCGAAAAAGTTTTCTCCAAGTATGTTACACAGTTCTTTTAATTAAATTTTTTGCATTACTATAGTTCAAAATTAGAGTTTTTTTGTCTCTCCAACAACGTTAAATTTTTGTATATTATTCTCTTGGTATTCAAGTATTAAATCCTAATCGAAGCAAATATTTGGATGACAATGTGATATATGTTTAATATCGATAAACATCGATTTTCGATTCTGTCTTCTCTTTCAATTACCCGAAAATAATCGTAATAATAACCAATGTCCTCAAAATAAACATCTATATTGCTGTCCATAAGGTCCTTTGCACTAGTGATGAAACGTGGTGGTTCAGCAAGGAGTGAGCCCACCACAGATGCCGAATAAAATTGATACAGTAAAAGTCCCCAAAGAAACAGAAATATGAAGACAATCCGACCAGAGATAACTCGTGGGCCATCGCTTAAGCCTGCAAGCATAACAAGGTTGTTTACCATCATCGTAAGATTAATTCGCTTCAGAGCATAAATGAACCTTGCTGAGTAATTGCTGCCATAGTTATAAGTCCAGTCTCCGAAGCTGGATGAGTGTCCAGAGTATTAATTGGTTTCACGGTGAGATAGTGTTTTTCAACTCTCGAAGTCAAAAACAAAAGAAGCCAATAAACTATTCCAACGGCCCCGATCATGTACCATACTTCCCCGGTAAAAGGCTTTAAAAAGGGATTTCGTACGTCATTCTTTTTAGGATGGCGGAATATAAAACACGGTCTGGAATAAATTCAATTCAATTACCAAATAGAACAAAATTGTACAAGATATTTGCGCAAATTCCTTCACCTTACTGTATATGTTTCAACCGTGAATTCACAAACATCCATTCTCTCTTCCTTATACTGAAATGGAGGTACACTGATGTCGACCAATCCAGCCATCATATCCGCTAACATTCCATTCCAAGTACCATTTACAAGGTATCCCCAAGTCTTAGCTCGGTGCATATTTATTCTAGTAAGTAATTAGTGAAGATAAAAAATGAGTATTCTTATCGGTACTGTTTGGTAAACATGGGAAAGTGATCTTCTTACGTGAAGTTGTACGTATCTCTTAACTGCAGAACTAATGCATAATGGTAACGAATCATTGTATCCAAGTGTCGATTTATCGGGGTCGTGAGGTAAGTATCAAAGTCTGGTAGCGCTGGGTTGGTCAACTATAATTGTAACATTATAAAAATACAGGCCACTATGCGCTTCAATTTTGGTTTTAGCGACCTTAGGATATAGACATACCATCGTGACCCAAAATATCCGGCAACAAAACATTCGCTATAGAACATTCAAAATATTCAGGTCCGAAATATATTTACAAGAATGTCTTCATACTTTTTGTGGTCTTTAGATTTGGGTTTTTTATTTGTCGCGGGTACGTACCCGCGTTTTCAATTGTTCAACCTTCAGCTCTCGCATTTTGATAGTCTCAACACATACATGGTATGTGAAAAGAGAAAATTAATATCATTATTAATACTTGGCATCATGGACACGCAAAATTCTGTGTAATAATATTTAGTAAAAATATTTATAGAAAAAAAAGTTAAAAAAAAACGGACGGCATCTATTTGAAGAATTCCTTGTCTAAAAAAAACTATTCGAAAAATTAACGTTATTTAAACATGTACTTTCCAAAACAAAAACAAATTCGACCGTATGGGCCGAATGCAATAAAAATAATAGATATATTAATCTGCCAAAAAAAAGCAATTTAATTTATTTAAAAGATCAACGAATTTAAAGAAACATATAATTAATAAAATTGTCCACGCAAAATCAAGAGACGCGGTAAGTAGGTAAGATAGGTCGGGACCGGTCCAAGTCTACACCAAACAACTTGACACAATAGAATTTCTACACCAAAAACTGTACACAGATCAACTTGACACAATAAAATCTCTACACGAAATCAATTGTACACCGAATAAACTTGACACAATAAAATCTCTACACCGGGTCATTTCTATACCGAATCAACTTGACACAGTAAAAGCTTGACACAATAAAATCTCTACACCGGATAAGCTCTGCACTAAAAAAACTAGACACAATAAAATCTTGACTCAATAAAATCTCTACACCGATCGGCTCTACACCGAATCAACTTGACACAAAAAAAACTTGACACAATAATATCTCTACACGGAACATCTCTACACCGAATCAACTCGACACAATAAAATCTTGACACAATATAATCTCTACACCGATCGGCTCTACACCGAATCAACTTGACACAATAATATCTCTACACCGAGTCATCTCTACACCGAATCAACCCGACACAATGAGATCTTGACACAATAAAATCAAAAACAACTCTAAACTGAAACGGAAGAGTTGTTTTGCGCAATCAATTATAGTTTTAAGATGATGTGCTACTGCTCGGTCGGTAACAAAAACTGTAAAGCGTTGTTCTTAGTCACAATTGATGTCACAGGCAAAAGACGAGAAGTACTGACTGCGTCTTGACAGTCTGTAGTCAGTACTTCTCGACTTTTATTCGAAAAATCAACCGTGGCGAAGAATAATACTTCGGGAAGATTCAGCTATCTCACTCGCACTTATGGCGATCTGAGATAGACAGACGACATGTAGCACATCACCTGAATATATTTTAGCGTAGCAAGATGCACTTTCGGCGTACTTTTTCGATGCAGTTTTTCAGTAAAAAGTTGTAAATATAGTCGCCACCTTCCGGTATTAGTTACAAGCTTGTATAACACCAACTTATCGACAATCCGTTGGTGTAGACATGATCCGGTGTAGAGATTTTATTGTGTCAAGTTGATTTGGTGTAGAGATGACCCAGTGTAGAGATATTATTGTGTCAAGTTTTTTTTGTGTCAAGTTGATTCGGTGTAGAACCGATCGGTGTAGAGATTATATGGTGTCAAGATTTTATTGTGTCGGGTTGATTCGGTGTAGAGATGACCCGGTGTAGAGATATTATTGTGTCAAGTTTTTTTTTGTGTCAAGTTGATTCGGTGTAGAGCCGATCGGTGTAGAGATTATATTGTGTCAAGATTTTATTGTGTCGAGTTGATTCGGTGTAGAGCCGATCAGTTGTTACGTCCTGACGCAACTTCATTTGATTTCTCTCTCTAATAATTAAAATAAATAAATGCAAGATCAATTTTTACAATATCGGTCGAGAATAGAATAAATTCTCGCGGATAATAATATTCGGTATGAATAGTTTATATGATCGGAGCGAAATTTTGCTGCATGGCCTAAAGTTCTCATGTGCGAAGGCTATCTGTAGTTGGGATGCGGTCCCGCGGCCGCGCGCGCCTCACTTCGCGCCGAGCGCTGGTTGCCTGCCGCAAGCACTCAGCCACGTTCGGGGGCTATCGGGAGGCCTCGCGGGGTGCGGTGGGCCCGTATCGCCATATAGGCGCTCGCCTAGCCGCGCCATCTTTTCTTTTTCTTCTCCCAACATGAGGAATAATCAAGGAGGCAGAAGACTACGCCTACGTGACTGACGACGCAAGAGGGCGACAAAAGGAGAACGGACAGGCATAAATACTGCCTTACCGGCTAGATAGAGGGGGGGCCCGGAGTTGGCAGGGCAGATTCCCTGGTCAAATGGGTACCCCTGGAGTAACTATGTTGCTTTAAGAAATCTTCCTCCACGCCCTCTTAAAATTAAAGACGGCTTCTCATTACTAATCAAGAGAAATTACCGACTGCTGTTATGGATCAAAAATCCATTGTGGGAAATACTTGCGACCTTGTATCGAGATCGAAACAAAATCCCAATAAATGTTGACGTCACGTAGAAGTCTAAATCAAATTATTAAAGGTCGCAGATTCCGTTCCTTTCATTAATTCTGTCACAAATCGAGACTCAAAAGAAAATACAAACCAAAGAAACACTAGAGAGAGAGAAATATTTTGACATCATGAAGAAGGATTAAAAACACGAAATATATGCTAAGTAAAATTTGAGGAGAAATACACTTATAACAAAATAATAAAAGTTAATTATGCAGAAACGAAGTGATTAAACGTTGGAATTTGTAAATTACGAGACCAAATATTTTAAAGGCGCGATGCGGATTTGGGTCACCACGTTATAGACATAAGAAAATTATATTAACAAAAGTTATCCTACAAAACCCATAATAGTTCATAATGATGAAAATAATAACACATAAGTACGACAAAATAACAACAAAAATTACGACCATTCTTAATTCAAAATCACCTCCACTAATTATATTGGGATTGTGATCAGAAACTTCGTATTGGATTATATTAACGAAAATCTTGCATTTGTTTGTTTTGTCGTAATACATACAGAGAAACTTAGTAATTATAAAAACCATTGCGACCTTATATCGAGATTGAAACGAAATCTCAATAAATACTGATGTCACGTAGATATTTAACTCAAGGTCACGGATTTAGTTCTCTCCGTCAAAGCTGCTACTGCTCGCGATTCAAAGAGAGAAGATAAAGCGAAGAAACACTAGAGAGAAAGAGGGAGAGAGACAGAGAGAAACATTTCTACGATGAATAAGGATTAAAAACACAAAATATATGCTAAATAAAATTTGACAAAACGACATTCGTAACGAAATAATAAAAGTCAATTATACAGTAATTAAAACTTTGGAATTGGCAACCAAATATAAGCGTAATGCGAATTTAGTCGCCAGATAAAAAGACCTAGGAAAATATATTAACGAAAACTATTCAGCAACACTATAATGATTTGTAACGACGAACAATAACACATAATTACGACAAAATAACAACAAGCATTATTACCATTATTAATTCAAAATCACTTCCAATAATTATATTGGGATCATGATCAGAACACATCGTATTGAATTATACTAATGAAAACCTCGTATCTAGTTATTTTGTCGTAATACATGTATAATACATGATAAAAATAAGGTAGTTGATTAACGCGACACGTAATAAATGTAACGAATATTTTCATGTAAAGCAACAGGCTGTTCAATTCGTTGGTTGGTATAGAGACGCTCGAAACTCCTGAGATCTATATTAAGAATTCCGGGAAACGATAGCGGCGCCGATGCAACGAGCGAGTTAGAATTAAGGAGTTTGCGAAGAAGCTAGTTGCTAACCGAGCAATCGAAGCAAGAGGTAACGGCCTTGAGACGACATCTTCTTGGAAATACGGGCGGGCAAACGGGAGCTCGGTCGCTATGCGAAATAATGAACACCACGGGTAGCAACCGAAAAATCACGCCATTTTGTTCTCCGCCCCTCCGAATTGCGAAGCATCACGCGATCCACTCTTGCGATCCCTTATAAGGAGATTTAGTCTAATACCTAAAAAGAAGGAGTGGGTGAAAGATAGGGGGGTGGTCACTCCTATAAAAGGCGGCGATTTTGCCGGAGTGAGCAGTCGATTCGGACTCGATTCAATTCATTATATTAGATTATTTTTTAGCGAACTTTTTGCGGGTGCACGACTGGCAATTAGCCACCGAATTGAGTAGAATTAGAAGCACCGAGTATAAAGAAAAAGTAACGACGGACGTATATTTTGCAGAATCAGTTCATAAAAGACTTTACGAAATTTAAATTCTCGTTTTAAAGAAACATAATTTTGTCGGACCGAATAAGTGATTCAACGTTCCTTGGTGGAGTTAACAATTCTTCCATTGTTCAACGAGTTAAATTCAGGATACGGGCGTGGCTTTCGAGTCAGTCCCTCGTCTGAACAGTTTAATTCGGAATCAACAATTTATTTGAGAATTCATCTGACATCTGGAATCTAATTTCGTAACGTATTGATTTTCCATTTTTACAAATTTAAATTCCCAGTTTTAATAAACGTATTTTTTTCGAACCGAATAGTGATTCAACGTTTCACAGTGGAGTTAATAAATCTTTCCTTGTTCAGCGAATTAAACTCAGGATACGGGCGGGGCCTTCGAGTCAGTCCTTTGTCTGAACGGTTTATTTCGCAATTAACAATTTGTTTGAGAATTCATTCGACATCAGAAAACTTATTCTGCAACATATTGACATTTCATTTGAAGAACAATTTTAAAACCCGATCACTACAATTTTTATAGAATCACGGAATTTACATTTAATTAAACGTTGCGATTATTACTTTTAAGTTTCCATGTAAGGGGTATTGAACGCAAGTATATCGAAAGTTTACGCTGTTTGGAATCACCCGATTTCAGTTGATTAAACTTTATTTTTTGAATAAACATCTGGACCAGTACTCCGACGAAAACTAGTGTGACAATTATTTCAACGTATTAACCGCCATGTTACCCTCCACCAGAAATTCCACGCGGAAGCTAACCTTCTAGCTACAACATTTTGGATTTTCATTATTTCTGATTGGAATTCGGAGGATCTTCACACTACGAACAATCGAGAATCTTACTTTCGATTTATTATTCATTGGATATTAATCGTTTCAATTGAAACTTGGAAGAACATTTCAAGTACGGAAAACGTTTTAAACGCAGTAAGTACGATACTTTTTCTTTATACACGTAAAACATTTTTTAACCACAATTTTTCTTAAGTGAAATTCCCCTTTTGATGAAATCCGTTTTTGTCCCTCTTTCAATTATAAAGAGCCATCAAACCCCTCCTTCCCCCCTAATTTTTCCCTCTCTCGCGCTAGGACCGCATTCTTAGCTCTGTCCTGAGTAATTTTCCGCAAGGTTAGACTCGAAAAGGAGCTTGCGTATTCAGTGTCGACCGGCAGGTGTGGTAATAGGGAGAATTTATTCTTCTTGACCAGAGCACGGGAGACCTGAAGCTGAATCGCACACAAAGCGTGTAAATCATCGGTTGATCAAAAAACTGCATGGTTTGACGTAACACAGTGTAGAGATTTTATTGAGTCAAGATTTTATTGTGTCTAGTTTTTTTAGTGCAGAGCTGATCCGGTGTAGAGATTTTATTGTGTCAAGCTTTTACTGTGTCAAGTTGATTCGGTATAGAAATGACCCGGTGTAGAGATTTTATTGTGTCAAGATTTTATTGTGTTAAGTTTATTCGGTGTACAATTGATTTCGTGTAGAGATTTTATTGTGTCAAGTTGATCTGTGTACAGTTTTTGGTGTAGAGATTCTATTGTGTCAAGTTGTTTGGTGTAGACTTGGACCGGTCCCAGATAGGTCGATTCTAGACGAAGGGATCTGCACCGACATTTACCGACATTTTTCAGCTTAGACACAAACCATTTAGTTCAGACTCAAACCCTGGGTGATGGGTGGGTGGGTGCCCCCTCCCTCACAAACCGCTCATCACCCAAAAACCACCCCCCACCCACAAACCACCCACCACACGCAAAGCCACCCACTCACCCACAATCCACACACTCTCCTGCCACCCACCACCGACCACCCCCTGGCTAGGTTGGTGGGTGGGTGGGTGGTGGGAGGTGAAAGACTGCTTGGTTTTATTTTAAAATATTTGTATCCATATACAGAACGTTAGCGCGTTGAGATTTAACTTTCAGCGTTAGGTTACTCGTTCGAACCCCTCCGTCACGAGGGCGTCAAGTATAAAATTTATTGTCTAAACACTCTTGACATTTACACGACACGACTCGATTGGCTTAGGAATTCGATGCTGGGCGCATAGGACTGGTGTGTTATCCACTGGAAAAGTCGAGACTTGTTCTAAAATATTTTTGTTCATATACAGCACGTTAGCGTTCGGGGTTTCGTCTCGAGGGTGTCAGATATGTATACACTCTTACTTCCAAAGAGGTGATAGTGTGTGTGAGAGAGTACAGTGACTGTGATGGAAGTAAACTGGACCACACCAGAAGAAAAGATCGTTCGAAATATGCGACTTGGAATCCTCGAATGCATCTCAGACGAATTTTGTGGAGCGTCAAGTACTTTCACCACTATTGATCTCAGTCTAAGATTTTGAACAACTAATGAGCTCAGAGCTAAGGGTGGGGAAACTCTACTGATACATTTCCATGATTTTTAACGTTTTACTATAATCAGTCGATCAGTCGGGCAGTCAACATTTTTTCCTCTCATATTTGTGCTTGCGTGTTATGAAAGTGCAAAAATGGATCCAAATAAGTGCACGAAAATAGTGAATATTATGAAAAAGGGGTATGCCACACACAATGATAAACCCATATCTCACGTGGATGTGCAAAAGTGTCTTCAGTTCAGTGATAACAATGTGCCATTACTGCGAAAGATCTTGCGCTCACCAGAATTGAACGTTGGCTAAAAGTTGCGATATCAAGCAACGATCGCTGCGTTGCTAACGCTCTCGGAAAAATTAAAAAAAAAACGGCTCAGGTGAATCCGTGAGTAAAGTGAGATGGGTGGAAATGGACTCGGCATTTAAATCACGAATACGCTGTAACGGTATTTCTCCGTGTACATTAAATTTCGTATCTGAAGATCCAGAAGACGAGACTCGAGTAGGAAGGAAATTAATTTAGGCGTTAGGTAATAGGTAAAATAGATTTTTATTCATGACACGAAAAATGCACCCAGTGTTATGAAAACATAAATCATACTTTTTGGTGATTTTTGGAATTAATTATTCTGATCCTATGGATTTATTGGCTCCATTATACCGTACAAAATCTTTTCCCGGGCCTCCGCAAGGCATCACAATCATTTCCGCAGCGTCCCTAAATCGCCCCTGCTAACTCCTGAATATCCCGCAATTCGATTATCGGCCGGAATCTATTAATACATCGATATTACTCATATCGTCATGGTGGCGCCATCTGTCGGTGAGCGGCCGCCCTCATATACGCGTGACATTTCGTAGCCACTGATTACGCTAAAAGCCCGCGGACCGCAGCTAGTATCCTGTAGAGATGGAAGCAGAGTATGGCTGTCTCTCTCCCTCTTATGGCAGAAGCGGACCTCTCGCTTGCTCCCACAGCCTTCCTTCCAGTGGAGCGCTTCACCGGCCGGAGCGCGCCTGTGATTGGCTCCGCGCGCGAGTGAGTGTGCTCAGCCTTCCCGAGACGTCGGCGTGCTGCTGTTGATCTCGTTCGATAGTCGGCCCAAAATGGCCGCCCCCAAGTGACACACGGAATATCGCCGGTTCCGAGAGATTTCGGGATCTCTGGATCTAGGAGTCCTCCAGGATCGTGCGATGGCTCGAATTGTTCGTGATTCAGTGCCGAACAATTCTGTATCCCCAGCTGGGCATGCCGTGACCTCCTTCAGTGCGGAAATAGTGTGCGAAGTGGCCGATCCGGAATCTATCCCCTCTCCACCGTGACAGCTCGCCGGTATACGCTCTCAGCTGCATGGAATAGAATACCGGGTATGTACTCTATTTATTTGAAAGTAATTATTCAGACTCTGGCTCTCTTCCTGGAACCTGGTGAGTAGCTGTCACTGCCTTCTCGTGCCGAAATTCGAGTTTTGTTACTCGAGCTAGCCGATATAATGGAGGCTGCCGGCCGGTATCTCGAGAATTCTGTGACAGGCAACAGTTATTTTTGCCTCATAGTTGCCATCAGTTTCCGGGAGATCCAATCGTCTTTCGTGATATGAATCGTGCTTCCTTGGCTCCCTCAGGGTGTTGCTCGGCTGCTGGTGGTTCTGTAACAGGCCCCGACTGCTATGCGCACCCCTAATTTATACCCGAACTACCCTCTATCCATCTCTGTCGCACTCCTACCCTTATTTCCTACCCCAAAGTTCCTGTAGCCCTTCAATTCCTGTAGCCCATCATCTTTTTTCGGTCATTTCACCCTGCTCGCTTATCCTATAGCGCACTGCTGCACTATAGTACCCCTCCCTTGAGTAACGCCACCCGAGAGATGGCGCCACTTACACCTCTCATATCCATCTATCCCTATAATCCGTTACATTATCCCCCAATACATGGTGAGTATATCTATATATAAACCATGTATTCTAAATGCTCTTTTTCTTTCTGTTCCAGGTTCACTCTTCGGCTCTGTTCTTCTCACCTCCGATTGCGCTCATCTTTTCTATTACATATCTTATTCTTTGTTTTCCTTCCCTTTTTGTAAATAGGTTTTCATGTCTCACCAAGAAATAAAAATAAACAAAATCTCTATTTCAGTTGATATCGTGCTCTCTTTTTATTTCGCCGCCTCTTTCAAACATCACAATCTCTCCAAAAAAAAAAATCTATACAATAAAAAAAAATATAACGAAATAAATCTTATATAAAAAAAAACTCTCTCCTCCTTCCGTTCTCTCGAACAAAAAAAAAATCTCTTTTAATGATAACAAAACAAAATATCACAGTCCTTATCCTTCTTCCGCCTTTATACAAACATAAATAAAAATATTAAAAAAAACTCCTTCCTCCTCTTTACAACAATACCTCAAAAAAAAACCTATTCTTCTTCTTTTATAAAAATAAACAAAAATATAAAAAAAAAACTTCTTCTTCCTTCGTACCAAAATAAACAGAAAAAACTCTCAAAAAAAAACTCCTTCAAAAAAAAAAACCACTCAAAAAAAAAACTCCTCAACCTCACCACCACACCTTGTCCTTTTCTCACAGTCTTTGTTTTTGTTTCGGTTTCGGTCGACCCCACACTTTGTCTCCGTCCTTCACACTTCGGCCTCGGAAATATCGGACCAGGACATTTCCCACTCCGTCCCCGAATCCTCCGTCCTCGTTTTGGTCTCTGATTCCTCCGAACTCCTCTCCCACAATTCTCCTCCGTCCATCAACTCATGTGGCGGCATTTCCGGTGAATCCCACACCGGGAACTCCGGAGCGTTTATCACCGGTGGTACGGGTGCCACTTCCGGGACCTCATACACCGCACCACTTCCGCCCTCTGACCCATATCCCTCATCTTCCGACACCGGATCTTCCCAGAAGTGAGGGTCCAAAAACAACCCTCCATCCGGACCCCACGAAAAGAAGGCTGGATTCTCCGCCCGGACCGCGCAGTTGGCTCTAATCAGTGCCTCCGACGCCGTGATGATTCTCCCCGGGCCTTCCTCCACCCACAACTCCACCCAGCGAGCCTCTGCACTTGTTGGGTCCGGATAAACTGTCATCGTCCATGTTCGACGCTCCAAAATCCGCCTCGCCATTAGGACTTGTGCCGGCGTATATCTTTGTAGCACTGGCCGGGTCCGATTGAGACCCACGGCGATGGCTTGGAGGGGCATGGCCTCCGTCTCAGCCGTGAGGTGGAAGAGGTCACTGACTGAGACCTCAGCCCTCCTCGCAACATCGCCCCACCATACCTGGACACGGCCTCCGACCACCGCTTCCAGGACGATGGCCCGTCTCAACCGGCCCTCGACGTCGACCAGCACCGACCGGCCACGAGAAACCTCCGCTGGATCCATGGGAACTCTGGGCTCAGTTTCTTCGAATGCCTCTATCATCCGATTCACCTCGTTCTCAGGGTCGTCCAGGCGCAAGTAGATCCTCCCAGGATTCACGCACAGTAGAATCCTCACGTTCGGGTAGTCTCCCGCTAACCCTCCCGCCGGGTAGTTACGGAAACTCGAATGAGCGTACATCCTTCTTTTTCAGCGTTCTGAGAGCAACTGGTGGTCGAAAATCCGTTGCCGGCAATCACGAAGACCCCCACCACCTTTTCCTGGCCCCTCTATAATCCTAGGGACTTTCCTGGATGCCAGCCCTGAATGTTGTCGTCGGTTATTATGGTGAGTCCTAGCGCATCTTTTGAATATTTCTCATCCCATCGGCTCTTCTTTCTTGTTTCCTCCGATTTCTTCTCACATTTCCCGATGCTAATTGTTCTCAGCTGCCATCGTATGCTCAGATCTACTGCCGCAATCTCCTCACAAGCTGGTGCCAGATTATCCATTTCTCCGTTAATTTCCTTGCGTCGGATCTACTGCGGCCCGATATCGACGTGGAAAAGGATGAATCCTCCCTCAACAGCCCCTTATATACCCTGCTACCCCTCAATCTCATCCCTCAACACTCTTTTATCTATCGTAATCGATTTTCATTCCTCGATCCTGCGCACGCCTTCCGCGCGAAAATTCAAATTGTCAAACCTCAGACCAGGAATATCAATTCATTAAACAATAACATTTCCGTTCCGTTGTTACTATTGTCTTCCCCCCCCTCTCTAATTTCCGCTGTGACCAATTTCCATAATTTTAATATTGTTTTTATCATTGTTAATTAATGTAACCAATAAACTGGACATAAAAAAAAAATTTTGTTCCACCATGCCCTGCCTCTCCTTCCCCCAGACCATTCCTCCCTCTTGCATCATTTCGCCTAATCCACTTCCCTTAGAGATATTCGCTCCTGACCGTAGAATTACCACTCGTTTGGTAATCGACGGTCATTTTCCTTTTCTTCTCTCCCGATTTGTTTTCCTTGGCTTTACTGTCGTTCCTTCCTGTCTCCTAATGTTCCTCTGCCTCAGCCGGTACCCTATATCGAGTCAGGAGGCTTCCATGGAATTTTCCTCGAATTTTCTTCGTCATAATTTCCTCGAGAAGGTATGTCGCCAACCCCACACATTTTTGTATTCGATATGGTCCCTCTCGGAGTGGTAAGAATTTCGACGTTATTTGTTTTGTCGGGTCCGAGACATTCAAGGCTTTTACCAACACCAATTCCCCCTCCTCAAAACTACACAACCTGTGATTGGCATTGAATTTTTCTGCCCTCTGAGCTCCTTTCTTCCGAATCCTCTCCCTTACTATGCGAAGCTTCTCTTCGTATGCCATCGGAACTTCCTCTTCACTCGGAAGCATTCCCAACCATTTATTCCACGTCCTCACAGGTCTCTTTCCACACTGGAGCTCGATTGGCGGAAACTCGGTAGTCTCGTGATGGGATTCGTTGATACAATCCTGCACCACTTGGATCCATTTAAACCATCCTGAATGATTCTCCTCCAGGAAAGCTCTGAAAAACCTTCCTAGTTCCCGGTTCACTCGCTCGACAATATTCCCTTGTGGGTGTCGGATTGATGAAAACACCGCCTTAATCTTCTCCTCCTCGAGTTTCTGCAGCCAATTCTTAGCAGTGAATTGTGTTCCATGATCGAACTGGATTCTCGCCGGCTTTCCGTATCGTGGAATATAATCGCCAAATATCCTTTTTATCACCGTTGCTGTATTGGCCTTTTTCATGGCGTATAGTACTACATATTTACTGAAAGCATCTATGGTCACCAGAATATGTTTTACCCCACCTACTGATGTCGGTAGAGGGCCATAAAAATCGATGGACAACAAATCCCCCGGCCCCTCGGGAACAATATTCTGCATCGCTGCGTGATTCGTTTGTGCCGATACTTTGTTTCTCTGACAGTTGTCACAACACGCAATCACTGTCCTCACATGTCGGGCCAAGTGTGGATACGAAAAATCATTCTCCAACATCCGGAAACACTTCCTCGAGCCGAGATGCCCATAAAGCTCGTGACACTCCTTGATCAGCTTGTTCACGATGCCTTTCGGTAACATAACCTTCCATACCCGTGCCTTAGTACATCTTTGTAGCACTCCATTCATTAGCCGATACCTCCTTCCCTCCTCCGCATCCTCGGCCATTTCCAACAATTTTATGATGTCCGCCAAATTCTTCTGTTCCCGCTGCAATCTTCCGATGTTCCGCATCTCCATTACCAGTTCTTTTGAGGGCTTCCTGGCCAGGACCGCGGCAATCACGATACGTCCTTTGCCTTCATCGGCCTCACTTGGCCTTAATTACTCCCGACTGCCCGCCGGACAAAAAGACGGGTGTTATGCGTTTCACGGTGATCAGCTGATCGATTCGGATTTCTTTGTCGCCAGTTTTCTCCGAAACCACAACAAATGGCTTGACCAAATTTGGCACATGGATTCTGACAGTGATAAAGATGGTTCTAAGACATATTTCGGTACGATAAATTATTAATTCGCTGAATTACAAGTATTTTTTGAAAAACCTGTTTGAAAATATTGATTTTACCGCCATTAGTCATCTCAAGCAAATCCATCGTCTGCTGTGTACTATTAATGTATTTCGCCACTTTTCTCCGAATTCACAATAAATGGCTTAACCAAATTTGGTACATCAATTCTGACAGTGAATAAGATGGTTATTAGACATATTTCGGTACAATAAGTTACTAACTCGCTGAGGTAAGAGTGTTTTTTCAAAAAGCCCGTTTGAAAATATTTTTTTATTACCGCCATTAGTCATTCCCAATAAATCCATCGTCTGCAGTGTACTAACCTTACACAAACAATTCGATGAAGCGTAGTGTACGACGATACTAATAAATAAATAATCTGTGTATTGTTTACTTTTTTTTTATTATTTCATTACTGTCCTCGATTAAACCGCGTATCATAATAATGTAATAATAAAGGTGATTCGACGAAATTTCTTCGAAGCATCTGACAAGTGTTAAAACAGAATATTAATAAAAAATATATATATTAATAATGAGGTATCATATATAATAAACAGGCAAATTATAATAATAAGATAAAATGTATTTTAACAAAAATGTTTTTGTCTTGCAATTATTTTATATCTTACACGTCTAGCCATTACCTCATTCCTGGTCTGCTGTCATGTAAATGTACATATTCACCTAAGGATGAACTTTAAAAAGTATGAAATAAAAATAAAATTTAAAATTTAAAAAAAACTCCCGACTTAAAAAAAAACTATATAAAAAAAATTTGATTTTATAAATTCAATATTCATAAAAATTAATCTGAAAAGGATAAAATAATTTCCGGTATCGTTTTAGTGAACAAATCATTTGAATAATAATAATTTATTTACTGCTGTCAATACTGTCGGGAGACGTCCCTCAAATATCGTAATCATCTATTGCCTATCAAGAGACGCGCTGGCGTCTGGACACTTATAGAAAAGAATGATTATATACAATAAGGACATTTGCCAACCCAGAAGAAGACGTCTCCGGACTGTATTGACAGCAGTAAATAAATTATTATTATTCAAATGATTTGTTCACTAAAACGATACCGGAAATTATTTTATCCTTTTCAGATTAATTTTTATGAATATTGAATTTATAAAATCAAATTTTTTTTATATAGTTTTTTTTTAAGTCGGGAGTTTTTTTTTAATTTTTAATTTTATTTTTATCTACTTAAGGCATCCGCCGCTCCATTCCTCTTTCCCTCGATATGCCCCACATTCAAATCGTAGTCCTGAATCGAGAGTACCCATCGCATCAACCTCTCCGTGGTAAAACGACACGTTTTCAAAAAAATCAAAGCTTTATGGTCCGTCTTCACTTCAATCTCTGCTCCTTTTAGGTATGTCCGAAATTTATCCAAAGCCCAAACAATCGCCAACAACTCCTTTTCTGTTGTGGTATACCCGTGCTCAGCACCTTTCAGCGTCCGACTCGCAAACGTGACGACCTCATTCTCTCCCTGGTCATCCTTTTGTGAGAGAATCGCCCCTAACGCAAATCCACTAGCATCTGTTGTTAACGTGTAAGGCTTCCTCATGTCCGGATATCGCAAAATGACGGCCTCGCAGAACAGTGTTTTCACTCTCTCAAAACTCTTCTGCATTTCGTCACTCCACCACCATTTCACCCCCTTCTTCAATAATCCTAGCAATGGCGTTGTTTCATGTGCATACCGATTCGTGAACTTGGTGTAGAAATTTATGAGTCCCAAAAATCCTCGTAATTCCCTTACATTTCTTGGTGCGGTGTATTCCTGGATCGATCGAATCTTCTCGGGGTCCGGTTTCAACCCTTTTGTCGACAGAATGTGTCCCAAGAACGATACCTCCTCTCGAAAGAAATGGGATTTCTTAAACTTCAGAGTCATACCATGTTCCTGGAATCTCCGAAATAATAATTCCAGATGGTAAAGATGCTCCTCATGATCCTTTGACATTACCAGGAGATCATCGACAAAGTTTATGACGAAATCCAAACCATCCAGCACGACATCCAATGCCCGTATAAGACTTGCAGTGCTGGTCTTAAGACCAAACGGAGTTACAGTAAACTCGTAACATTTTCCGTTATGCTGGAAAGCCGTGTACTTCCATGAATCTGGATGTAAGGGAATCTGCCAAAAACTACTAGTCAAATCCAGTGTCGATATCACCGATTTGCCACCACATCTCTGGAAAATGTCCTCGATCGGTGGCGCGTTATTATAATCGTTAACCAGGTAGTTATTGAGCTCCCTGGCATCCAAACACAGCCTCACACTGTCATCGTCTTTTGTCACCGGCATTAAGGGATTGATATAAATGCTTTCCGATCTTCGGATCACTCCATACTCCATCATCCGCTCGATTTCTCGTTGGACCTTATCCCTCTGCAGCAATGCCACCGGATATGCCTTGAGGATCAATTTGTGTTCATAACTGGAAATCCTTCCTGGCCTTCGATCAAATACATCTCGTACATCTCCAATGAGCCTTTTGAACCTTTGCTTGATGTTCAAATCCACTCCGCTGCACTCCGCCATTTTATCATCCACTTCGATCTCGGTTAACCGGAACTCTGGATCAATAGTCGGGGTTTCCCTGAACATGTTACATTCCAGGGCCTCTACCTTATCCAGATCCAACAATTTCCAATCACCCTCCATCAACCTTGCCACGATCAGGTCTCTTACAAGCACGACTTTCTGTCGAGAATCCACTGATATTTGCAGGCTCAACATCCCTCCAATTCCGATCAACAATGGTCGCGATAATTTGGGAACCACCAATAATTGCAAATTTCCTTTTGACCCATATGTTTCCGCCCCGACCATAAGCTGCCATTTTACTTTTTCGGCTTCTCCTCCAAATGCCCCCACCACTTTTGTAGACTGCACCGGCAATAATGGGCATCTCTCAAAACGCGCCTTATTCTCTAAGTAATATTTCTCTTGTATGCAGCATACTTGACTACCACTGTCTCTTAGTGTCAGGACGGAGACCCCCTCGACCTCTACCGGTATCTCCGGACACTTAGGGTGGATTTCTTCATACCATTTCTGGTCCTCTGCCATCCGCTCTTCCCTCAAAAACTCCCTCGGATCCTCCATCACGGTACAGATGCTCAGGGTCTCCCTTGATTTCACCGGGACCTCGAGAGGTTCGTTGGCGACCTCGGCTAGTCTAGATTCGTCCTTTTCTTCTGCTTCTTTAATCTCTTCCGACGATCCTTCCTGCCGCTTTCTCTCCAACAACGCATTCTCGTTTTCCTTAATGTTACTCTCTTGTATTACCGCTGGTTGCTGCCCATCTTCCACTTCTATCTTCTTCCTTCTCCCCTTTCGATGACGCTTTTTCTGTCGCTTTTTCTCATTGCCTCTCTGCCGTACACTCCTCTTTCTCTCTTCCGTTGCGCTCCGATCACCCGTCTCTCTCACTCCCACGGCACATACCTCGGGCGCAACGGCTAGGCGTTTCCCGAGTTCTTTTGTATCTCCTCAAACTGTCTTCTTACCTCCGGAGTCATCGTTGATTCGATGATCGGTCCAATACGCCTCAAATCATTTATTTCCTCCGGCGATTCTGTCTCCCGTTTCTGAGGTATACTTTCACGTTGCCACGTTGGAGTTGGTGCCTGATTACTCATCGGCAGCGCGTCGCGTTGCTACGGTGGACCTTGCGGGCAGCCGGGTGGAGGTGCCGCGGCGTACTGCCTGTTCGGTGCGTCTGGCCATCTGCCTATACCCCCACCACCATACGGCCTCTGTCCTACGTCATACGGACGCTGTGGAGCGCCTCCGTATCGTGGCTGGCTGCGGTATGTTTGTCCCCCATACCGAGGTACTGCTCGTTGGCTATTCAAAGGCCCCGCCATATCAATACTCTCCAAGAGTTCCAGGAATCCCCTCGTACTCGTAATCTGTTGTATCCGAACCGCACATCTCACCTCTTCATCGAAATACCTCGATAATTTTTGAATTATCATTTCGTCATGCATTTTCTCTGCCAAATCTCGTGCATTCCCGATTATCAGTGTCGCATATTCGGCTCTTGTTCTCTTCTGAATATTCGGGTCATATACCCCAAACTCGAGGTTACTTCGGACCTTGTTCTGCAATTCTTGATTCCAGTATCGACTAGCAAATACGACCGAGAAAGTTACGATATCATGTTCACCCTGGTTTTCCAAATTCCACCAGTTTTCCGCCTCTCCGGTGAGTGATTCTCGGAGAACATGGCGGATATCTGTTCCCTCTACTCCTGCCGCTTCACAATACTCCCGCAAATTCCTCAGATACTTTATTGGTCTCTCTTTACCATCTGCTGCGAATCTCGGGATCCTCTGTGGGATCGTGTGTAGCCTCTGAAAACCGCTACCATTTAATCCACTACTTGTTCCCCATATCGAGTTGTTTGGAATTGTTGTTACTCTATTCTCTAGTTTTTCAATTCTCTTGCGGCAGTCTTCAGGGATCCTTTCTCTTATTTCCACTTCCAGAGTTTCGATCCTTTTGTCCCTTTCTTGCCCGAGTTGTTGTTGAAGTCGAACTGCAGCCACCGCTTCTTGCATATCCTTCTCCAAAACCTCCCTCGTTACTGTCTGTCTCGCGAATTGTTCCTTAAAATAGGCATATTCGATTGCCTGACTGTCACTGATACCCTCTATGGCCGCTTTTAATTTCATCTCCGTTCTCCTCTCCATCAAATAGAGCTTACCCTCGAATTCCTCCTTTAGCTGGTCATTTTTGGCCCCCATCCGCTCTTCCATGGCCTTCTGGCAGCTAGTCTGTTCTCCGACTTTCTGATCGATCTTCTCGATCTTCCGGTCTAATTTTGCCAAAAATCCCATGACCTCTTTTAATCCCCCATCCTCGTGAGGGACCGTCATTGTCTCGTTGTTATTCTGCGTCTCTTCCGGGCCCTCTCCCTCTATGGATTCTTCATCTACCTCTTCACTCAGTGTTATTGTAGCTTCCGGAATGCCAGGAATCCCGGAGAATCGATTTATTCGGTCTCGATCTTCTTTCCTTTTTCTTTCCAACAAATTATCCGCTGTGGTTGATTCCCAGTCCAAAGATCTGTTTTCCGGACTCCCTGTGTCCATATTCGGCCTTCTTCTCCCTTCTCCTAATGCTTGCCGTCTTCTTCTTATTCCTTCTATTTCCTCGATCTCGTCTAATTCCTCACGGAGACTTTTCTCCTTTCCCGCTGCCATGATAAAAAAAAATCCTCGATATTTTTATTTCGCCTATTCTCGGCCTTTCTTTCCTTTACTCGAGTCCCTGTTCGGGCGCCAAATGTAACGGTATTTCTCCGTGTACATTAAATTTCGTATCTGAAGATCCAGAAGACGAGACTCGAGTAGGAAGGAAATTAATTTAGGCGTTAGGTAATAGGTAAAATAGATTTTTATTCATGACACGAAAAATGCACCCAGTGTTATGAAAACAGAAATCATACTTTTTGGTGATTTTTGGAATTAATTATTCTGATCCTATGGATTTATTGGCTCCATTATACCGTACAAAATCTTTTCCCGGACCTCCGCAAGGCATCACAATCGTTTCCGCAGCGTCCCTAAATCGCCCCTGCTAACTCCTGAATATCCCGCAATTCGATTATCGGCCGGAATCTATTAATACATCGATATTACTCATATCGTCATGGTGGCGCCATCTGTCGGTGAGCGGCCGCCCTCATATACGCGTGACATTTCGTAGCCACTGATTACGCTAAAAGCCCGCGGACCGCAGCTAGTATCCTGTAGAGATGGAAGCAGAGTATGGCTGTCTCTCTCCCTCTTATGGCAGAAGCGGACCTCTCGCTTGCTCCCACAGCCTTCCTTCCAGTGGAGCGCTTCACCGGCCGGAGCGCGCCTGTGATTGGCTCCGCGCGCGAGTGAGTGTGCTCAGCCTTCCCGAGACGTCGGCGTGCTGCTGTTGATCTCGTTCGATAGTCGGCCCAAAATGGCCGCCCCCAAGTGACACACGGAATATCGCCGGTTCCGAGAGATTTCGGAATCTCTGGATCTAGGAGTCCTCCAGGATCGTGCGATGGCTCGAATTGTTCGTGATTCAGTGCCGAACAATTCTGTATCCCCAGCTGGGCATGCCGTGACCTCCTTCAGTGCGGAAATAGTGTGCGAAGTGGCCGATCCGGAATCTATCCCCTCTCCACCGTGACAGCTCGCAGGTATACGCTTTCAGCTGCGTGGAATAGAATACCGGGTATGTACTCTATTTATTTGAAAGTAATTATTCAGACTCTGGCTCTCTTCCTGGAACCTGGTGAGTAGCTGTCACTGCCTTCTCGTGCCGAAATTCGAGTTTTGTTACTCGAGCTAGCCGATATAATGGAGGCTGCCGGCCGGTATCTCGAGAATTCTGTGACAGGCAACAGTTATTTTTGCCTCATAGTTGCCATCAGTGTCCGGGAGATCCAATCGTCTTTCGTGATATGAATCGTGCTTCCTTGGCTCCCTCAGGGTGTTGCTCGGCTGCTGGTGGTTCTGTAACAGGCCCCGACTGCTATGCGCACCCCTAATTTATACCCGAACTACCCTCTATCCATCTCTGTCGCACTCCTACCCTTATTTCCTACCCCAAAGTTCCTGTAGCCCTTCAATTCCTGTAGCCCATCATCTTTTTTCGGTCATTTCACCCTGCTCGCTTATCCTATAGCGCACTGCTGCACTATAGTACCCCTCCCTTGAGTAACGCCACCCGAGAGATGGCGCCACTTACACCTCTCTGTAACGGATTCTGATACGCGATCCGCGAGCGCGCCGCACGCGCAGCACCTCCGCGAGACCGGGCGCGTAAATTCAAATCGAAAAAGCAGAGAGAACGAGAGACAAATATAGTGGCTTGGGCGAGCTGACTACTGATAAAGTATAAAACATGATTAATTGTAAATGCGGCATTATGAACATTATTTGTAATATATAAATATTATTAGATGTACGAATATACCAGTATTTTCCCACGTACGCCAAGCGGAAATGCCGCGCTGCGAAGAAACGTGCTAGACATAAAAGAATCTGCCTACGCTCCTTGTACAACAATAAAGAAACGCACTAGAGTCTGCTTTCCTAAGTCGAGTCGTGACGATTCAAGTGTCCTTCATATGGGCCCAGAATGTGAATCCCTTAAAAGAGCGTCTTTGCTAGACGCACAGATAGTAAAATCAGACAGACAAATCGTAGTGTGAAGGCAACATTAATTTCTTTTTTAACTTGGCGTCGAGTCGCTACCGCGACTCTTGATGTAAATTGTAGAAAGTCGAGACATCCTTAGTTCTAACGTACAAGGCGAGCTCCGTCGCCAGACACTCCA